>JANAVB010011399.1:10166503-10294003 GCA_029216955.1 Iris pallida
CTGGCGTAGTCGTGGCGGTGGCGGCGGCGGCGGGTGGTGGTGGTGGTGGTGGTGGTCGTGGGCGTGGGCCGTGTGGGTGGTGGTAGCGTCGTGGTCGCCAGCAGCATTCCCCGGATGTGACCCTGACCGACTTGGAGAGCCCGAACAGGCTTTCCGCCGTATTCTTCCCGGTGCTACCGACACGTCGTCGGGCCTGTGACTCCATCCGCTAGCGGATCCGTTCCGCCACCGGATGTACCAGCGGATGCAAGCAGCAGATGCAGCAGGGGGCCCAGCAGTTACTGAGGGTGGGCCTCGGAGTACCCGAGATTCAGTTTCATCCTGCCCGGGGAGTACGTGCGCGGACCCACGGATCCCCGACGCCACCAGAGAGGCTGGTGGGCGAGTTCCAACGAGAGCTATGGCCGATGGTGAATCGTAAGTAAATTTAAGTTAATTTATTAAATTTGTTTCATTTATTCAAGTTAATAATCCAGTCGTGTTCTTTATAGGTTTTTCCCGTGGGATGCTGCCCGGATTCTAGGGCGCATTATCCGGGATAACTACCATGGCCCCTACCTCAATTTTTCTGAGGTGCCTCAGGACATGAAGTACGTCTGGCTCGACGAGATGAGGGTATAAATCCGTCGGTGAATTATTAATTATTCTTTAAATCATTAAATTTTTTATTACGTGATATTTGAATTTGTATGTCAGAGGACGTTCTGGTGGCCCTCCCATCGCGAGGAGGCGATCCGCAGGACCTACAAAGCCACCGCCGGGAAGAAGATACGGGATGCGGTGTACGACCTTCGTACGGCGCATACGAGGAAGGACTGGATCCGGGCGGAGTACTATGAGCAGATGTTGGAGAAGATGGATACTCCGCAGTTCAAGCTGAAATCGGAGAAAGCTAAGGCTAATCGACAGGTCGCGGGTCTGCATACGGGGGGATCAAGGCCCCACGCATTGACGCGTGCAGATTTGGTGAGATAGCGCAAATTCAAATTCATTCTATTATTTAATTTCGTACTGTTAATATACGAAGTTAATTAAATTCTACGTATGCAGGCCCAACGGACGGTGAAGCAGGGGAAAGAGGCAGAGACGGTCACCGCTCACGATGTATTCGTGCATACGCACAAGAGGCGGAAGGACGGGAGCTTCGTCGACGCGAGGGCCGAGGAGACTGATGTAAGTACTTACGTTTATGAGATTTATGTTAGAAATATAATTATTGTTAAGTTAATTAGATAAACTTAGGATTCAGACTATAACTTAGGGAAACATAGGATTTAGATTATAACTTAGGAAAACTTATAGTATAAACACATTCATTGGATAGGCTGCGTATCGTGAGGCACTTAGTCGGCTTGAGATCGAGCCCCCTTCCGAGAATGTCGGCGAAACGACGCCCACCCAGACGCACTCTTCTATGGCCGCTCGCTACGACGACGTGTTCGTAGAATCCGTCGACGGCGTTAGGAAAGGGCGCGTCTACGGCTTAGGTTCCATGGCGCCCTCGTTGCAGCCGTCCCCGAGATATCCACCGCCTCCGCCTCCCCCAGCGCCCCCGGTTGACGATGTGAGGGCACAGCTTGCGACTCTGACCTCCGCGGTGTCAGATTTGCGGGCGATAGTGTTGGGGCGCTATCCGTCTGCTCCCGGTCCGTCTGCTCCCGGTCCGTCTGCTCCCGATCCGTCTACTGCTGCTGCCGGTACTTCGGATCGACCTGGTCCTTCTTCCCCCGGACGGCTTTCGTTTAACCGCTCTGCGGACGTCCGCATCGTATCGGATAACTCCATCTTGACGCTCCTTGACATGATGTCGCCAGAGCAGCTATGCGCGCTTCCAGACCATGTCTTGTCCCAAGTGCCGACACACACGGTGGAGGAGTACATACGCAAAACGGATGCGGCGGCACGAGCACGAGACGATCCGACGGACGGGGTTTGATTTTGTTTATGTTGTTGGTTTTGTAGACATTTGGATACTGAGTATGTTCGGATATTTTTTTTATGTTTGGATAATTTAATGTTGGATATTGGATATATTGTGTTGGTAATATTTTGTTGGATATTGGATACGTTGGATATTGGTGTCGGATATGGATATTTTGCATATGGATATATGGTGTTGGATATTGGATACGTTGGATATTCGTATTGGATATAGATATATGGTGTTGTATATGGATATTTTGCATGTTTGATATTGTGTTGGATGTGTTGTAAAAACATGAAAGAGTCTGTTTGCAGTATTTTTTTTCAAAAATTAGCAGTTAGCGACGGACTGGCGACCACTCAGCGACGGATAGTCCGTAGCTAACTGGAGAAACTGAGGTTAGCGACGGAGTGGCGACGTAAAATCCGTCGCTACCTGGAGCATTTCAATAAAGCGACGGATTGGCGACGGACGATCCGTCGACCTGATGCTGTTTGATGTCCAGAAATTTTAGCTTTCGCGACGGATTGGCGACTAACTTACGGCGGACTGGCGACCACTCAGCGACGAATAGTCCGTCGCTAACTGGAGAAACTGAGGTTAGCGACGGAGTGGCGACGGACTATCCGTCGCTACCTGGAGCATTTCAATAAAGCGACGGATTGGCGACGGACGATCCGTCGACCTGATGCTGTTTGATGTCCAGAAATTTTAGCTTTCGCGACAGATTGGCGACTAACTTACGGCGGACTGGCGACCACTCAGCGACGGATTATCCGTCGCTAACTAGAGAAACTGAGGTTAGCGACGGAGTGGCGACGTAAAATCCGTCGCTACCTGGAGCATTTCAATAAAGCGACGGATTGGCGACGGACGATCCGTCGAACTGATGCTGTTTGATGTCCATAAATTTTAGCATTAGCGACGGATTGGCGACTAACTTACGGCGGACTGGCGACAAAGTCCCGACGGACTATCCGTCGCTAACTGTAGGAATTTAATGTATCGACGGATTGGCGACGTAATATCCGTCGCTACCTGGAGAATTTTACATTGAGCGACGGTTTAGCGACGGAATGTCCGTTGGTAATTGGGTATCAGAAAATCTCTGATACGCTTTTGTCGACAAAGTTACGACGGATTAGCGACGGATATTGGGTATCAGAAAATCAGTGATACGGTTTTGCCGACTGGTTAGCGACGGAGTTTTCCGTCGCTAACCCTATATCCTGATACATGTTTTGACGAAAGCTAGTCGGTAATCCGTCGTTATATATATTTAGATGCGCCGACGGTATTCCGTTGCTAAGTCGTCGCTGAGCGACGGAGTAGCGACGGATATGTTTTAGCGACGAGGTTATTCCCGACGGCTGTTTTACCAAAATATCCGTCGGTAATCCGTCGGTATTTATTTTTGGCGACGGATTACCGACGGGTAAGGCCGTCGGTAAATCCATGTATTTTGGTAGTGTCTCCATTTGCAGTAGAAAGTAAATGAACACAAGTAGAAGCAAATTCAACTCTTTTATTGATATTCAAGAAGTTTACAAGCGACGCTAGGCCGATATTACAAATCGCTCAAGCTCTCTCTCTCTGAAACATAAAAGACGTGCCAAGTGGCTTACAAGATGGAATGATTCATGGCGATGTTCCGATACATTATGTCCTGTATAGGATGCTTCAGCTTCTTGCAACGTCCCAAGGCCCCGGAGTTGGCTCCGCGCCTTAACACGTTCGATGGAAGCTCCGTACCCGCCGGCGTCTCCTGCATCCTGCAAGCAGACTGTGGGGTTATCAGTATATTATTATGCACTGGTGGGGAGGCTAGCTCGCCCACAATGCTATCATTAACAAACACGTTCCATTCACTTTTGTGCATCTCTATCATTTATTGTCTTTCAAATCTTGCCTTAGGATCATTTTTATGGCATGTCTCATAGCCTATCTCGTGTTGCCGAATACAAGTGTCGCATAGAAATACATGTACGACTTACCCATACTTACCGTCCGGCCTTCCCTGTCCAAAGCAAACCAAGTTAGACAACAGTTCATATATTCTAACTTAACATGATTCACGTAAGCATTCAGTGTCAAGGGCGTGTTCCTGCCTCAGATTCTAGCACGTCGTAGGCGTGTGTTCACTTAACTCGTTTGTATGAAGCACTCTTTGTTATTTGGTGTGATACATTTCAAGCCGTTCAGTAGGCGCTTGTTCATTTAACTTAGACTACTTTGATTTCAATGCAAGGACTTGCACGTGGATAGCCACCAGCAAAGTCCACTTAACCTATATGCACCGGTCGCTGGCATGACAAGCCATTTTGGATATTTTCCTTTGGTATTTCTCAACTTAGCGTAGGGTGATGGCTGGTAGACCCCGTTAAGTCTCTTGAAATACCCTGCACTTACGTCTTCCGGTGCCCAAGCCTGCACCCAGGCAGCCCGTAAGCCCCGCTTTTGATTTCGCCTAGGCCGGCCACGGTATACTCCACACAACGCCCGTGCCGCAGAATCCTTCCACTACACGGCCACGGTATACTCCACACGACGCCCGTGCCGTTTTTCCACGACCATTTCGTATTATCTTGTCATTTTAACTTAACGGCTATCTCTGAGCCGTAGGCTAACCCTTAGCCATAATGCGTTATCGACCAGGTTGGCGTCCGTGCAGCGCGGGTAGCGAGCCCCGTTGCACGTGCCCGTCATACCTGTCGCTAATCGTTCTTTTCTTTCTTATCTTTCATGTATTCTTTCTTTTCTTTCTTTCTTTCACTTGTTCGTTCATTCATTGATTCATTCACGTATTCATTCATTCATTTATTCGTTGATTCATTCATTCAAGCATTACGCAACTCCCAGCGCGGGAGCCGCTTTGGCGACCCATCGGTCCTATAGTCTTTCAATGTTGCTAAACTCTACTCGAAACGACAATGTTGATAGTCTTCCCGTTTCATTGTTGTAAACCATTCATTGTTTCATTGTTTGAACGCATAAGGGACTTGAACGTAAGCTTGTGCCTTAGCACGAGCGTGGAGCGCAGTGCGAGAGTTCACGTTTTCCAAGTTCCTTTCCATATTCTATACAAGCATACAAGATGGGATTATTCCCTTAGCTAGGTGCGTTGATTCATTTATTAGCATGCACGGTGTTATCGCCTAGCGATTCTCGTGATAGTGTCCGTATTGTTATGTGTCTAGGCTAAGCAAAGACGGGTTCATCGGAGCCACCCACCTTAGCGATGTTCGCATCGGCCGAGCGATACTCCGAGCGCGCCTTTGAAAGTCTAAGTCTGGATTCATCTTAACGGGCCAATGTAAGCCTTGCTTCGATTCTTCATCAGGTCGATGCCCACTCTTCGGGTCGACGGCTCGTTTGAGTCGTTGCACTTACCGTTTGAATCGGCGTTCCGCTAGGGCAGAGCGGGTCATTACATTAAAAAGGCTTAAGATCATGTGAGGAAGATGATGGAACAATAAAAATGGTGATCCGTCAAGAAGCAAGTTGGCACTTGCTTTGGCGGCTGGTAGGTAGGGGAAGGAGTTATGAGGAAGAAGAAGATTTATGGTGAAGGAATGAAGAGAGAGAAAGGGGTGGGCTTTAAATGGAAGGGGTGGTGGTAGGTGGGGGTTTGTTTCGGTTCATGATGAATCAACTTAACTAAACCAGTCCAAGTTAAACCCAAAGTTAAAGCAGAGTATGAAAGCAGAAAATAAAATGCAGAAATAAAATTACAGGAAATTAATTAACATAAAATTAAAGGGGTTTAATTACAGAACAATACATGATAAATGTTAAACAAATATATTAAAGCAGTACATGTATTAAAATACGTATTCTGGGAACGGAAAGTGACAAACGCTATAGATAAACTGCTGTTGTACGAACTTTTAATAGCACTTCACAATAAACGCTATGGATGATGATATTATAATAGCAGGGAGGCTCGAATTCTATAGATAAACTGCTATTGTACGCTCTTTTAATAGCACTGCGGAATAAACGCTATTGATGATGACATTCTATAGCAGGGAGGCTTAAACGCTATAGATAAACTGCTATTATATGTCCTATTTGTTGTAGTTAATTTGTGATATATCTATCATTGTCTTAGGATCAGTTTCATGTCATATTATAAGCAGTAAAGCATGTACTCATGGTAAACATGTTATTTTTGATTCACGTAACTAAACATGCAACATATATATAACTCGCATGTAGTTTTGTGGTGACTTCTTACCAACAACACACTCACTCTTGCACCGATGCAAGGTGAATACCAACCATTCATCCCTATCATATCAAAAGTAATATTTGTGCAGGATCTGTCTTCCTGCACCATTCAGTCCACCGACACCTATGATCTATCTAAAGGTCACTGACATTCCAAGTCGTGTAGAACTACATCTAAGGGCGCGTTTGGTACGCGGTATTTTTTTTTATTCCCGGGAAAATTTAAGATGGGAATCTATTACCACGTTTGTTTGGCTTATAAAAAATTTATTCCCGAGAATTATAAATACCCGGGTAAATAGTTTACCCACAAAACATGGAAATTCTATTTCTTGAGAATATGTGGGAATTTTTTTTGCCCGGACAAAAAAAAAATGTCTAAATTTTTTTTCTTCTTTTTTGATCAATTTTGATTAGTTTTGAACATTTTTTCTTTTTTAGTCGTTTTTATCGCTTTTTTTGTCATTTTTGTCGTTTTTACCAATTTTTTGTCGTTTTAAACGATTTTTTTGTCGTTTTTTACCCATTTTTTTTGTCTTTTTTGTCACTTTTTGTCATTTTTATCGCTTTTTTGTCATTTTTACCAATTTTTTGTCGTTTTAAGCGATTTTTTTGTCGTTTTTACCCATTTTTTGTCTTTTTTTTGTCACTTTTTGATTATTTTTTGTCGTTTTTATCCAAATTTTGTCCTTTTTGTCGTTTTTTTTTGTCAATTTTTGTCGTTTTAAGCGATTTTTTTGTCGTTTTTGTAGCTTTTTTGTTGTTTTTACCGATTTTTAGTTTTTTTTTGTCGTTTTTGTCGCTTTTTACTGATTTATGGTGTTTTTTGTCATTTTTGTCGCTTTTACCGATTTTTGTCGTTTTTGTCGCTTTTTGGTTATTTTTTGTCGTTTTAACCTATTTTTTGTCCTTTTTTGTCGTTTTTATCGATTATTTTTAGATTTTGTCACTTTTTGGTTATTTTTTATCGTTTTAACCGCTTTTTTGTGTTTTTAACCGATTTTTTTGTCGTTTTAACTGATTTTTTCTGTTTTTTGTCATTTTTGTCGTATTTTGGTTTTTTTGTTGTTTTTACCGATTTTATGTCGTTTTTGTCGTGTTTTGGTTATTTTTGTCGTTTTTACCATTTTTTTGTTATTTTTTGTCGTTTATACATTTTTTGTCGCTTTTTGGTCATTTTTGACGTTTTAACCGATTTTTTGTCATTTTTCATCGTTTTTGTCGTTTTTTGTTATTGTCGTTTTTACCATTTTTTTCGTTTTTACCAATTTTTTGTCGTTTTTACCCGTTTTTTAATATTTGTTCATTTTTTTCATTATTATTATTTTTAATTTTTTTCGGGAATATTTATATTGTCACCAAACATGGGAATGTAATTTTCCAGGAAATTACATTCCTTAGAATTTGATTCCCGAGAATATAGAATTCTCGGCTATATAGTATTTCGCATACCAAACACCCCCTAAATGGTAAGACGACGATTACTCCAAGTACATGTTGCTAACCCCATTTCTGAAGGTTCCCGAATATCGATAATTGTGGCGTCACCATTTCTAATAGTAGGTCGCAAACCTTCTGAATGAAATATCCCACAATCATCCATCTCAATTTCCTTCTAGGGCGAACGGTCCCGGTGCCCCGACGATCTCATTTGAGGGATACCAAACCCATACATAGGTTATCCATTTCCATGACCATGCAATATGCGTTTAACTCATACATCACAAGCATGGTATCGAAATAAAAGTAAAGCATTTACACACATTTATTCGCAACTTTCCAGCACCTCGTGCTATCACAACATAGCCGATCAATACATCAATGGCACTATGTCCCATCTCAATGTTTTATTCGGCACTTATGTCCAACTCAATGTTCAAATAAAGGCCCCGAACATTTCGAAGAAATATTCCACATTCAACGATTTTGTGGTTTTAAATCATAATTGTTTACTTTGCTTACAAAGTCTATCCTTTGCATATCTGTAGTTACGTAGCAATTGTGCCACAACTGCTCACTTCGTGTATGAAGTATACATTTTGATGTTACGACCGTTCTGTGGCGTGCGCCACAACTGGCCACTTCGAGCACGAATCCATATTCCTTGAGTCTCGTGCATGTACGCATGCTTCAACACAGTTATTCAATATTCTTTAGTTTGTGCATTCGATGCATGTCTCGCTATAATATTTCAATGTTCTATGACTTAGTGTTCAATGTTCCAAGGCGTGCACTTGATGCACTCCCCGATATAGTCTTTCGACGTTCTACAACTTATTGTTCAATCGTCCTCCGACTCGTGCTCTAATGCACGCCTCAATAGAGTATTCAATGTTCTATGATTCACGCACTTAGTCGATATGGTGGTTCGATAATATATGGCTTGTGCACTAAGGCACTCGCCAATGTAGTGATTCCATGTTCTACTCTGACTCGTGCACTTGATGCACGTTTTGACTTAATTGTTCAATGTTCTATCTTTGTGTTCAACATACACTACGACTTCTATTTTTCTAAGCCACAGCCATGAAAATCTATGGAATTACTAGCATACAAGGATACATTTTAGTAAGGCATGACAGAGTAGGAAAGAAGGGTCAGAGTACTCCCACCTTTGCCGATTTGCCTATCGTTTGGTCGAGCTGATGCAACTCGATCCTTAACTTTGTTGTACGCATAACTCATCTGACTTAGCCATTCTAGTACTTCATGCTCCATCGAACTAACGGAATAATTCGACCTATCGTCCGTGCCTTAGCTCGTTGCGAGGCAATACTTTGAACTTCTGCGAACTCTCTTACAAATAAGACAAAATATCGACCTCAGAACTATCACCGTAAAAAGCTTGCACATGAAACCAACTCAATGAAAACTCTTCATTTGAATCAACTTAACACTTGCATCGATTCGAATCGATACTTCTTCGAACACCTCTTCGAATCAATTTACTCAGCGTAATGCACCGTGCGGAGCGGGCGATTACAATTACAAAATTTACCAAGTGGTTATTTCATTTGATTTTGGGATAAACATTGTTGAAACTTGTATGTATCAGAAGTTCAATAGGAGTAGACATATTTTTTCTGGTTTTGTATAACGATTAAACTAGTTAATACAAACCAAGTAGCACATATCTCTAAACGAGACAAGTTCACTCACAATCAAGTGCCCTAATAATAGCCTTAAGACTAAAAAAATGCAATAGATTTCCTGCTAATCAGTTGTAGGGAGTTCAATATATGCTTAAGTGTGTAGCGTCTGGATATTGCGTATATAATTGGAATGTTAGGCAGATATTTAAGCAAACTTAGGATGGATCATTGGATAGAAGCCAAACGGATTACTTAAGTAATTTATAGAGAACAAAAGGATTATATGCTCTTTTTAAGATATTAGATAATTTGGAGATCATAGGTATTCCGACACCGATTTTGCTGGATGCCAAGACAGCAAGAGATCCACATCAGGTTATGTTTACTTGTTGGCTGGTGGAGATATATTTGGGATGAGTGTCAAGTAGACACTCATAGCTTCTTCCAGCATGACAGCAAGGTTTATAGCATGTTGTGAGGCATTTAGGAAATATATTTGCAAAATTTTGTCACAAGGCTGTGCCTACAGGAGGGTGTTGAAAGACCACTAAAATTATAGTATGGCAATAAATCAATAATATTGTATTCCAATAATAACATGAGCTCATATAAGTCAAAGTGTATTATCATAAAGCTTATAGTTGTGAAAGAAAGAATTCAGAATGATCAAGTGTTCATGTAACACATTAGGACAAACTCCATGTTAGCTGATCCGCTCACAAAATTGTTACCACCGAAGGTATTTCAATAGCACACAGCGAGAGAGACAAGTAATTCATCTTTTTCATTAAGGGTGCGTTTGATTGCAAGGTGAAAAATATTTGAAAGAGAAATTAATTCCATAATATTATTTTCTTAGGAAAAAATTCCATGTAATTTTAAAAAAAATTCATGGAAAACTTAATTTGGGTGTTTGATTGCCATTGTTTTCCACGAAAAATAAGTTATTTTTCATGGAAAATAATATTTTTCTATGAGTTGGACATGGACAAGTTTCATTTTCCACCATTTTAGGTGAAAATATGGAAAATGATAGTTTTTTGAAAAATAATTCCATGGAAAATATAAGCTATCAAACACTAGAAAATTCGTGATGGAAATATTTTCCATGGAAAAAAAAGCACAATCAAACACAGCCTTGGATCGTAGCAAGTTGGAAGATCGAACCACATAAAAAGACGATCGCTACCAGATCCATCGAACCCAAGCAATGAATTCAGGCATGCTTTCACAACTTATTTATCATTTTCATCTCATAAATCAATGGTTAAATATCTAATGGAGAGCCAAACAAATCCTTTGGTACAATTGCCGAATACCCTATTTGGAGGATTTGCTGAAAAATGATTACTCGTTGAAATAGGAATGCCAAATCCAGCATTAATTTGCATGCATATTTCATAATTAGAAAGAGTATATGGCAAACATAATTCCTAATAATTTCCTGAAGTGCATGACATCCTTCACCTATATATACCTCAGAAACACAACTCCAAGATGAAGTAAAATAATAATTAAAATGGGCAGGTACCACCACCATTGTATGGCTTCCTTGGGACTCCTCCTTGCTCTCCTAGCCTCCCAGTGCCTCACCAATTGCCAGGCCTCGGCCAAAGTCCGCCACCTCGTAGGGACGACGGAGGTCGAAGAGGGAGAAGAGTACCACAAGTGCAAGGAGAGACTCAACTCTGGCGCACCGACTTGTTTCGAAGATGTGTATATCCACTTAGTCTTGCCGGGCAGCGCTAAGTGTTGCAGGAACTATCTGGCGATAGATCGCGACTCACCGAGTTGCTGGGATCTCCTCTTTGACGGCCCGTTCCACGACGGGCTAGATAATGCTCTCGGTGAGTGCAAGAAGATGATCCGTGAATAGGTGTTTGATTTTAAGGAGGTGGTATAAACTATATGGATTGTTAAAATAATAAAAAATCATGTACTGGCCATCTTTGTGGCAGCGTTAAGTACGCGTTTCTGTTTTTTAATGAACCAACAATATGCACCCTCTCTTTGCCACTCCAGCAATGTTTTCAACAGTAAGATGTCGCACAAAATATGATCGGAAATAATAAATGGTCCGCGGGAGATAATTGTATGCATGTCCGTACTCCCCTCTCCTGTACCACACCGTATCGCACCCACCCCTCCGAGGGCCAGGACTGCAGTCCAAGTCTGCGTAGCACTGCCCAAATATGATACATGTCCCATGCATTTTCATTCTCTGTGGAACCAACCATTTGAAGACATGATTAGATCCATAAAATTTTCTTTCAAACCAACATAATTATGTAACATAAGATAATATATAGTTATATAAAGCAAAACAAAACCTTTTGTAGAGTTTGCTACCAAATAAATGTTATACAAGTGCTTATGACAACTAAGGGGGCGTTTGGTACGTGGTATTTTTTCTTATTTCCGAAAAAATTTAAGATGAGAATCTATTACCACGTTTGTTTGGCTTATAAAAAAATTACTTCCGGGAATTATAAATACCTGGATAAATAGTTTACCCACAAAACATGAGAATTCTATCCCTTGAAAATATGTGGGTATTTATTTTTTGCCCGGGCAAAAAAAATTGTCTTAATTTTTTTCTTCTTTTTTGATTAATTTTGATTAGTTTTGAACATTTTTTCTGTTTTTGTCGTTTTTATCGCTTTTTGTCATTTTTACCAATTTTTTGTCGTTTTAAGCGATTTTTTATCGTTTTTACCCCTTTTTGTCCTTTTGTGTCACTTTTTTATTATTTTTTGTCGTTTTTATCCAATTTTTGTCCTTTTGTCGCTTTTTTGTCAATTTTGTCGTTTTCAGCGATTTTTTGTCGTTTTTGTAGCTTTTTTGTTATTTTTACCGATTTTTAGTTTTTTTTGTCGTTTTTGTCGTTTTTTTGGTCATTTTTATTGATTTTATGTCATTTTTTGTCATTTTTGTCGTTTTTTTTTGCTTTTACCGATTTTTTGACGTTTTTGTCGCTTTTTGTCGTTTTAACCGATTTTTTGTCCTTTTTTGTCGTTTTTATCGATTATTTTTCGTTTTTGTCGCTTTTTGGTTAATTTTTGTCGTTTTAACCAATTTTTTGTTGTTTTAACCGATTTTTTTGTCGTTTTTAACCGATTTTTTGTAATTTTTTGTCGTTTTAACCGATTGTTTGTTGTTTTTTGTCGTTTTTGTCGCATTTTGATTTTTTTGTCGTTTTTATCGATTTTATGTCGTTTTTGTCGTATTTTGGTTATTTTTATCGTTTTTACCCTTTTTTTTGTTATTTTTTGTCGTTTATACATTTTTTGTCACTTTTTGGTCATTTTTGTCGTTTTAACCGATTTTTTGTCGTTTTTCATCGTTTTTGCCGTTTTTTATTTTGTCGTTTTTATCGATTTTTTGTCGTTTTTACCATTTTTTTCGTTTTTACCGATTTTTTTTATCGTTTTTACCGATCTTTTTATATTTGTTCATTTTTTCATTATTATTATTTTTAATTTTTTTGGGAATATTTATATTGTCACCAAACATGGGATGTAATTTTCCAGGGAATTTAATTCCTTGGAATTTGATTCTCGGGAATATAGAATTTCCGGCTATATAGTATTCCGCATACCAAACGCCCCCTAAGGGTGTGTTTGGTAGGAGGGAAAATGGAAGGAAGGAAAATGAATGGAGGAAAAGTGGAAGAAAAGAAACATTTTCTCTTGTTTGGTATGAAGAGAAAAATGGATGGAAGGAAAAGTAGAGGGATTGGTTTTCCCTCAACCTAAGAAAATCAATCATCCCAAAAGTGGGAGAAAAAGTGGAAGAAAAAGTGTATGCTCATCTTAATTGACAATTATACCCTATAAAAATTATATTTTTTAAAGTAGTTCAAGAAGTTTAAATGGTAAATCAATATTGTTTGTTGAGGATATAATTGGTAAAGTATAGATTTTTATTTTCTTTCCATCCAATTTTCTTTACATACCAAACAAAGAAAAATGTAGCACTTCTATTTTCCTTCCATCCTTCCAACCACAAATGAATCCTTCGGCCTCGTTTGGTTCGCGGAATGGAAAGGAAAGGAAATCAATTCCTTGTCATTTCCTTTCCTTTGAGAAACTTTAATTCCTATTGATTTTCCTTTCCGATGTTTGGCAATGCCAAGGAATTTGGAAAGGAAAGTGAATACTTCAATGTGAGAAAGTGATTCCTTCCTTGGATGGATGGAATCACTTTCTCCCCTAATTTTCCTTCCATTGGGAATCACTTTCCTTTCCTCCTCAATTCCTTGGGTACCCAAATATAGGAAAGTAATCACTTTCCTTTTCCAACCGGGAGATTCCGCGAACCAAACGATATATTACAAGACGAAGAATGGCAAAGACAACATGCAAAAAAAAAAGATTACAAGATAACACAACAACAAATTAAATACTATAAACTATAAGGTTGTAAGAATTGTAATTCGATTGAACGACTGCCAACTAGCTAGGGATGTCAAAATTACCGTTGCTCAAAAGTAGATTAGATCTTTAACCGTCGACCGCTTCTAGGAACCACCAAGTTCCCAAGTTGAACCGGCAGCTTCCAACGATATAGCTCCCATGGGAAAGTTGTACAGGCAAGCTTCTGACGAAACTGTCCTGTAGCGGACTGACGAAGTTGCTGCAGAGCAACCCAAATGAATGGTGGATTTTAAATTGGAAAATGCTAAGGGGCTGTTTGGATAGATGTAACTATTTGAAAGTGTGAAAGTGGCACTTGCAGCAAGTTGAGTTTCCGTGAACTTGCAGCAAGTGGCACTTTCCAAAATGTGTTTGGATGGAGTACTTTTTGTCTGGTGAAAGTGGAAAAAAAATTGGTTTGGTGTTTGGATAGTTATGTAAGTAGAAAGTGAAAGTTTTTTTTTGAGATGTAGTAAACCTAGGTATGGTTACCCCAATAATTAAATTAGTTATCATAATTAAACCAAAATAAATAAATAAATTAAACTAAATAAATTAATTAGCTACCTAGGTATGGTTCTTCTTCATATCTCTCTCTCTCTCTGGCCCCTCCAGCCTTACCGGCCACCGGCCCCCTCCACCACCCTCTCCACCACCGCCCTCTCCACCACCACCACCACTGTAACGACCCGCTCCGTCCTAGCGGAACGCCGATTCAAACAGCAAGTGCAACGACTCGAACGAGCCGTCGATCCGAAGAGTTGGCATCGACCTGATGAAGAATCGATGCAAGGCTTACATTGACCCGTCAAGATGAATCCAGACTTAGACTTTCTAAGACGCGCTCGGAGTATCGCTCGGCCGATGCGAACATCGCTAAGGTGGGTGGCTCCGATGAACCCGTCTTTTCTTAGCCTAGACACTTAACAATGTGGACACTGTCACGAGAATCGCTAGGCGATAACATCGCGCATGTTAATAAATGACTCAACGCACCTAGTTAAGGGATTAATCCCATCTTGTATGCTTGTATAAAATATGGAAAATAACATAAAAAATACGAGAACACTCGTACTGCGCTCCACGCTCGTGCTAAGGCACAAGCTTACGTTCAAGTCCCTTACGCGTTCAACAATGAAACGATGAATGGTTTACAACAATGAAACGAAAGACTATCGACATAGTCATTCCGAGTAGAGT
Source organism: Iris pallida (assembly GCA_029216955.1). Lineage (NCBI taxonomy): Eukaryota > Viridiplantae > Streptophyta > Magnoliopsida > Asparagales > Iridaceae > Iris > Iris pallida. The sequence goes on from JANAVB010011399.1 coordinate 10,181,365, forward strand.
ATAGCAACATTGAAAGACTTCGGGACCGATGGGTCGCCAAGACAACTCCCGCACGGGGAGTTGCAAAATGTATAAATGAATGAATGAATAAGTGAATGAATGAATCCACGAATGAATGAATTAATACGTAAAAATTAATGAATGAACGAACAAGTGAAAGAAAGAAATGAAAGAAAGAATACATGAAGGATAAGACATGAAAGACGTTAGCAACAGGTGTGACGGGCACGTGCAACGGGGCTCGCTACCCGCGCTGCACGGACGCCAACCTGGTCGATAACGCATTATGGCTAAGGGTTAGCCTACGGCTCGGAGATAGCCGTTAAGTTTAAAATGACAAGACAATACGAAATGGTCGTGGAGAAACGGTACGGGCGATGGAGGAGAATACCGTGGCCGTCATGAGGAAGGATTCTGCGGCACGGGCGATGGAGGGAAAATCGTGGCCGGCCTAGGCGGAATCAATATGGGGCTTACGGGCTGCCTGGGTGCGGGCTTGGGCACCAGGAGATATAAGTGCAGGGTATATTCAAGAGACTTAACGGGGTGTACCAGCCATCACCCTACGCTAAGTTGAGAATTACCAAGGGGATATGTCCAAATGGCTTGTGATGCCAGCGACCAGTGCATATAGATTAAGTGAGCTTTGCTGGTGGCTATCCACGTGCAAGTCCTTGTATTGAAATCAAAGTAGTCTAAGTAAAATGAACAAGTGCCTCCTGAACATGCTCGAAAAGTAACACCGTGAACATGCTTGAAATGTAACATACCAAGTGAATAAAGAGTAATTCCCACAAAATGAGTTAGAGGACGTGCCTACGACATACTAGGACCCGAGGCAGGGACACGCTCTTGATATTGAAAGTTTACATGAGACACGTTAAGTTATTCCTTATGAATTGTTGACTAACTTGGTTTACTTGGACAGGAAAGGCCGGACGGTAAGTATGGGTAAGTCGTGTATGTATTTTCATGCGACACTTGAAATCAACAACACGAGATAGGTCATGATATGTGCCATGAAATTGATCCTAAGACAAGATTAGAAAGGCAATGAATGATAGACAGTGCACGAAAGTAAATGGAACGTGTTTGGTAATGATAGCATTGTGGGCGAGCTAGCCTTCCACCAGTGCATAACAATGTACTGATAACCCCACAGTCTGCTTGCAGGATGCAGGAGACGCCGGCGGGTGCGGAGCTTCCATCGAACGTGTTAATGCGCGGAGCCAACTTCGGGGCCTTGGGACGTTGTAAGAAGCTGAAGCACCCTATACAGGACATAATGTATCGGAACATCGCCATAAATCATTCCATGTTGTAAGCCACTTGGCACGCCTTTTATGTTTCAGAGAGAGAGCTTGAGCGACTTGTAAACTCGGCTTAGCGCCGCTTGTAAACTTCTTCAATATCAATAAAGAGATTGAATTCGCTTCAACTTATGTTCATTTTCTTTCCGCTGCAAAATGGGGACACTCTGTACGACTCTGTAGCCTAGCTCAAATCGGCCGTTTATGGACTTAGCCTTGCACGGGCGCAACCTAGGCCCGTGCGGCATCACGCCTTAGCGAGGACGATCGTTCCTACGGGAGCGGGGCGTGACAGATTGGTATCAGAGCACGGCTTTACGTCCTTGGACTTTATTTCGATTTTCTCAGTTTTGAAAGCTCGTTGTTGGAAAAAAAAAAGTATACGCTCTCTCTCATTGTGCCTTGGGATATTCCATACAATAAGTCTAATATTTTCAAAAGTACGTACAAGTACTCGGTTGAACAGGATCGATAGGCGAAGGCCTTTGTGCCGAACGATGTTAAACTTGACTCGATAGAGAACACATGCTAAGTTAACATGTCGCGTGCATGCCTGATTAGTCTTGCGTCGACCTAGCAAGTGAGCGTGCAAACTTGAATATAGTCCACACGGGATGGTTATGCGGCACAACTTAGTCCGCGTGTCGCGCACCTCGACCTTTGGGTGCAATCGGGTTGCGAGCGATATCAAGTATCGCTCGATCGAGAACGGAGATACACTTTGAGTGTCTATCGATAGGAACGCTATCGAGTTAACGCTTAGGCATACCCGAAAAGATTGGCTTGGATTTTGAGGATTAGTGCGAACGACTTAGTACGTCGATACGACATAAGCGATTACGCTAGAGATTCGTCGAACGAATCTGAAGGATATCTTAGCGCATGTCGCGAACGTGATTGAGGACTAGATCGTATGGCTTGAATCCGAGTGGTGTATATGATAGGTTCGAAAAAGAATAAGAATGAGTGTCGACGACTAGTCGAGTGGCTCGAACCCTGAGTGGTGTATGGACGTCATAAAAATTGTTCGAGCGAGACTAAAGGATTTACGGATAGAATGAGTATGTCGGCAAGCGATGCGATCGCGCAGAGCCTAAGAACGCGTCACGCTTAGTTGATCGTGACTTCGTGAGTCCCAAACGAGATGTCGCTGGACAACTTGTCAATGGGCAACGCGAGTTATAAAATGGTTCGGAACGATGAATGAAAATGAATGGTCTTGATCGAGAAAACCTAGATGATCGCGCATACGATTTCGGATTGATTCAAATGAATTGTGGCTTGAGTTTGAATAACGATCTTGAAACTAGCTTGAGGAATAGCAGTTGAACTTGATCTTGAATATCGAGAAAATTGTGGAATATCTAACTCGGACAACAATATCAACGCACGACTCGAAATTGGTTGCAAAGGAAGATCGTCAGGTTACGCATATCGTCGATGGTATTGAGGCGTATCAAAAATCGATATACGATAACTCGGGGGTACTCCGACTCGGCGAATGACGATCGTGCAAATGTCATTGTTCCGTTGGATGCTATACTTGGGATGTTAAAAAAGTGTGTCGAGGAAAAGATAGGCTTTGTTTGAGGATTTTCTAGTTGAACGCATGACGGTCAGACTGTCGAATTGATTTGGCTTGGATGAAAATATGAATGCTTGGATTTACTTCGACGATAACCCAAACGTCGACATGCTTGTCTTATGCGAGCGCAACTCCAGCCTCGCACATGCGTCACGTCGATTAGGGCGATCGCTCCGCGTGAGCGCTGGTATGGTGATTCAATACAGCGGGGGTGATTGAACTAGCATGGCATGGCAATTTGTGTGCCTCGACTTGTGGTTTGATACGAAGGTAACTCGAGAATGAATTGTGTGCTTGATGATTAAGTTTGAGGATTGAGTAGGTCCAATTCGCGTATCGAGAATGAATTAGTCTAGATGCAAGCAAGAGTTACGCCCCGGTGAGAATGATTATTCCGTAGGAGCATTGCATGGTGATTCATAAACCACCGAGGATAATCGGACTCGCGTGAGATTGGGGCACAACATATTGTCAAATCTAGATGAACTCGTGATCGAATACATGAATTGGTTAGAATGGATATGTGAAGTATGTCGATTGGGTGCTTTGAATGGATTCGAATACACGCAACGAATGCATTGATGCGAATAGGTGATCGTGCTCGATGTTTAGAAATCTGAGTGACGCGAGCTTGGGTAGAAAATCTCGTACTATCGAGTTTGGTTTGACCCTAGGATTGGGGTCAGTGTTGGCATTATTGTTGGGGAACTATGATTCCAATCCTGACATTGACTTAGCCTCGAAAAGATGGCCTAGCGGTTAGGCGAGACGTCTTGTTTCATGAGTTATCAATCGGAAGATTGATCTTGAGGATTGGCATGGATGAATAGCGTGAATCACGAATATAGAAAACCCTGCTCACGAGACTCGGCTGACATGCATATATTTCAGGGACGCCTGAGTATGTGTACGATGCGAGTCGAATGAGAATGACGAATTCTCTATCATGCGGCTTGGCTGAATGCATGTATTCTGGGGACGCCTGGAATGCGTGCACGATCCAGCCAAGTGATACATTGAGTTCAAGCATGACTTGAGGAATGGAAGAGTGTCGAGAACTTGAAATCGTGTTAAAAGAAAGGAATGATACTAGTACGAGCGTGGCTCGGAATCAAAGAAACGTGTAGGCAGAGTGAGCGTGAACGACAACGAGATTAGCCCTAAACAAGTGAATGGTATGGAATCGATATCGTGCAAGTAAAAATTGGTATAACGAATTGAACCATTGATAGGAGGATATACTCGATGATAGTACAATACGTGGTCTTGAATCGGACGAAAATTTCTTAGACATGGTCGACCCCGCTAAGAAGAAATCATACTGATTCGTTGACACAAACGCTTGAGAAGCGAATCGGGTTATCTCGATGACCGAGATAAATGAAAGTGTGTTTGCCTCAGCCTATGACCCTCGCATTTGACGTATTACAACGTGCCTCGTGAAACCATTTTTGTCCCATGACACGGAGAAATAGCAACCAAGACGAAGAACACTTGAATTGAATAAGTACAATCAACTCTAAAATGAATGAAAGGCTATTCAATAAAATCGACCAAACGCGTGCGACACGGAACTTAGAAAGATATCAAGTATGGTTCGATGCCAACGAACGATATAGCCGTTCGATGAAATTGCTTAAGAAACACGACGACACGAGTTAAGGAATGGTAGGATAACCTGCACTCAGAAAAGTCTCGAGGACGAGACTTATTTTGAGTGGTGTATTATGTAACAACCTGCTCCGCCCTAGCGGAACGCCGATTCAAACGGCAAGTGCAACAACTCGAACGAGCCGTCGACCCGAAGAGTTGGCATCGACCTGATGAAGAATCGATACAAGGCTTATATTGACCCGTCAAGATGAATCCAGACTTAGACTTTCTAAGGCGCGCTCGGAGTATCGCTCGGCCGATGCGAGCATCGCTAAGGTGGGTGGCTCCGATGAACCCGTCTTTGCTTAGCCTAGACACTTAACAATGTGGACACTGTCACGAGAATCGCTAGGTGATAACACCGTACATGTTAATAAATGACTCAACACACCTAGTTAAGGGATTAATCCCATCTTGTATGCTTGTATAGAATATAGAAAAGAACATAGAAAATACGAGAACTCTCGTACTGCGCTCCACGCTCGTGCTAAGGCACAAGCTTACGTTCAAGTCCCTTATGCGTTCAACAATGAAACGATGAATGGTTTGCAACAATGAAACGGAAGACTATCGACATAGTCGTTCCGAGTAGAGTATAGCAACATTGAAAGACTTCGGGACCGATGGGTCGCCAAGGCGACTCCCGCACGGGGAGTTTTAAAATGTATAAATGAATGAATGAATAAGTGAATGAATGAATCCACGAATGAATGAATGAATATGTGAAAATGAATGAATGAACGAACAAGTGAAAGAAAGAAATGAAAGAAATAATACATGAAAGATAAGACATGAAAGATGTTAGCGACAGGTGTGATGGGCACGTGCAATGGGGCTCGCTACCCGCGCTGTACGGACGCCAACCTGGTCGATAACGCATTATGGCTAAGGGTTAGCCTACGGCTCGGATATAGCCGTTAAGTTTAAAATGACAAGACAATACGAAATGGTCGTAGACAAACGGCACGAGCGATGGGGGGAATACCGTGGCCGTCATGAGGAAGGATTCTGTGGCACGGGCGATGGGAGGGAAAATCGTAGCCGGCCTAGGCAAAATCAATACGGGGCTTACGGGCTGCCTGGGTGCGGGCTTGGGCACCAGGGGACGTAAGTGCAGAGTATATTCAAGAGACTTAACGGGGTGTACCAGCCATCACCCTACGCTAAGTTGAGAATTACCAAGGGAATATGTCCAAATGGCTTGTGATGCCAGCGACCAGTGCATATAGATTAAGTGGGCTTTGCTGGTGGCTATCCACGTGCAAGTCCTTGCATTGAAATCAAAGTAGTCTAAGTAAAATGAACAAGTGCCTCCTGAACATGCTCGAAATATAACACCGTGAACATGCTTGAAATGTAACATACCAAGTAAATAAAGAGTAATTCACACAAAATGAGTTAGAGGACGTGCCTACGACATGCTAGGACCCGAGGCAGGGACACGCTCTTGATATTGAAAGTTTACATGAGACACGTTAAGTTGTTCCTTATGAATTGTTGACTAACTTGGTTTACTTGGACAGGAAAGGCCGGACGGTAAGTATGGGTAAGTCGTGTATATATTTTCATGCGACACTTGAAATCAGCAACACGAGATAGGTCATGATATGTGCCATAAAATTGACCCTAAGGCAAGATTAGAAAGACAATGAATGATAGACGGTGCACGAAAGTAAATGGAACGTGTTTGGTAATGATAGCATTGTGGGCGAGCTAGCCTCCCCACCAGTGCATAACAATGTACTGATAACCCCACAGTCTGCTTGCAGGATGCAGGAGACGCCGGCGGGTGCGGAGCTTCCATCGAACGTGTTAATGCGCGGAGCTAACTCCGGGGCCTTGGGACGTTGTAAGAAGCTGAAGCACCCTATACAGGACATAATGTATCGAAACATCGCCATGAATTATTCCATGTTGTAAGCCACTTGGCACGCCTTTTATGTTTCAGAGAGAGAGCTTGAGCGACTTGTAAACTCGGCCTAGCGCCGCTTGTAAACTTCTTGAATATCAATAAAGAGATTGAATTCGCTTCAACTTATGTTCGTTTACTTTCCGCTGCAAAATGGGGACACTCTGTGCGACTCTGTAGCCTAGTTCAAATCGGCCGTTTATGGACTTGGCCTTGCACGGGCGCAACCTAGGCCCGTGCGGCATCACGCCTTAGTGAGGACGATCGTTCCTACGGGAGCGGGGCGTGACAACCACCACCACACCGCCCTCTCCACCACCCTCTCCACCACCACCACCACACCTCCCTCTCCAGATCCCCTCCACCGCCCTCTCCGCCACCACCACACCGCCATCGGTCCCGACCGCCACCGTCCTCTCCACCACCCTCTCCACCACCACCACCATACCGCCCTCTCCAGATCCCCTCTGCCGCCCTCACCACCACCACCACACCGCCACCGGTCTCGACTGCCACCGCCCTCTCCACCACCACCACCACACCCGCCGCCATCCCAGACCCCCTCGAACACAAGAATTTTTTTTTTACCTCAACTGTCGACCGCAGGAGGAAGGGGGTGACCGCAGCGAGACGACCTCCACCGAAGTTACTCCCATTTTTGGGTGTAGGTGGAAAGTAACTCGGTGAGGGAAACAAGACACTGTTGGGGGGCAGAGGTTCCCTACTTCCCTCTCAATTTCTACTTGCAACCAAACACCTGATCTGTGAAAGTGACGAGAGAGTTACTGCATCTCTCATTCAAAACCCCCACTTTCCACTCACTCCCTCCCAACCAAACAGCCCCTAAGTGATATACAATCAATTGCTTACAACCTTCTTACAACCTCTCTATTCGATCCCTTACACAAGGATTCTACCGGGTCTCACCTCCCCTCTCACCCTTCTGCTACATAGGCTTCACCAGACCCTACTATTTTTCTCCATCCTCTAATTGAAGTCCGACACATGACTGTTATAAGGGGATGCAAGCATTTTGATTGTTGGCATAGCAAATCTCTTTTAAATTTGGGGAGTACTTAAATCAAATGGAAAGTAGCATATGGATATGGCAGAGATAATATGGAATATTGTATGAGCTGGCCATATACAATGAGAACGAATGATGAATTACAAAAGGGAACAAGTATTTTATAATGTCTATTCTAACCTCCAAGTCAAAATTATAAGAATATATAAATAAATACAAATTTATTATACAAATTTCCTCTTATTACTAAAATTACAACTTAAATCACTATGTAACATAATATATTTTATAGTTATAGAAAGAAAAACAAAACTTCTTGTATATTTTGCTACCAAGCCAATGTGAAATTTTCGTACAAGTCCTTATGACAACTAAGATATATTACAAGGCGAAAAATTCTGTTAAAGACACCATATGCATATTGCAAAAACAAGTTTACGAGACAGCTCAACAACAAAATACTATGAGGTAGAAAGCTGTAAGAAATGCAATTGTGTTGAATGACGACATACTAGTTAGGATGTCAAAATTATCGTTACTCAAAACGAGATTCGACCTCCATCCGTGGACAGCTTACACGAACCACCGAGTTCCAAACCTGAGCTGCCAGCCTCCAACGGCACAGCTCCAGTGGCGAAGTTGCTGTTGGATTTCTTCAAATTTTTCGGATTAAAAAACTGCAACAGAATAAAATAGATTAAGGTTACCGGCCTCCAGAGAAGTCGTGCACGAACACTGTCCTAAGAGTTAGCTCGGGTCTATGTGCAGACTGTATCCGAACGCTCATAGTGGTAAAATTTTCGCTCCACCGGAATCTCTTTGCCGCACATGACTTGAGAGAGTGACCCCGACTAAGCTATGCCCAGAGCAACAACAATGAACGGAAAGCTCGGATCGAAAATGACGAGATTGAACAAGAGAATTTGGACGTATTTTTTCTGTGAATCCGAAGGAGGAGAATGGAGCTCAATATATAGGCTGATGCTAACGGTTGGGACCACCGGAATCTCTTTGCCGCACACGACTTGGAGAGAGTGACCCCGACTTAGCTCTGCCCAGAGCAACAACAATAAACAGAAAGCTCGGATCGAAAATGACGAGATTGAACAAGATAATTTGGACGTATTTTACTGTGAATCCGAAGGAGGAGAATGGAGGCTGATGCCAACGATTGGGACCCGAAGAAAGAATTGGATCGGCATTCGGCGTCCGCATATGTGGGCACATATGCCTGCACCCTTTACACGCGCCGAATCGAACCGGACCGGACTGCGACGACGGTGCGCGCGTGTTGCCCAAGCGTGTGGCCTACGGGACTCCCACTCAATTGTTCAATAAAGCAAGATGGGAGGAGTGTATATATGCACATTGAATGCTATCATGCTAGCCGATGGGGGGCTAATTTTGCATGAACTTGAGCTTTTGCTCAAGCTACTGCACATGTAGCTAACAGTTGCCCACCTAAGCTGCACAACAAAGTTGTTCCCATAGCTGATTGAAGAAGCTGCTTCGAAGCAACCTGAATCAATGCTCAATTTTAAATTTGGGGAGTAGCTAAATAGAAGGTAGCAAATAATTAAAAATGAATGAGGAATTCTGTAGGAGGAATTTTGGTAGATATAATATGGAATGTATGCAGTCGCTATATAATGAGAATGTATGAGTGAATACAAAGGGAAACAAAAGTTTTTTTTTAGATTGGCTATATATTGAGAATGAATGAGGGTTATTACAAAGGCGACGAAGTAAAGTAATGTAAATGGCTATTCTTAAACATCGATGTCAAAAGTATATATATATATATATATATATATATATATATATATATATATATATATATATATATATATATATATTGTTATTGTCGGGGCACAATTTTTCGATGGAAAACTGAGAAAATGAAACAATTGTAAAAATAATGTTTCAAATCAACACTTCAAAGAAGGTGATTCTGAATTACGAGAATCTAAAAAGATTTCGTAATCAACAGCAATCGATTGTAGTACTTCTAAAAAGAAGATACAATCAGAATTACTGGCAGCAACGAAGAAGGTGACTGGCGAAAGATGGAAGAACTCCTGCTGGGATGAATAATCACCGTTGCTCAAAGCTTTATTCGCCCTACACGAACAGCTTCCAGGAACCAGCAAGTTCGTCGGAGAACTTGGAACACTCCTGCTCTTCTGACTCCGCGGATGGACACGAACTCCCGTGCAAAAGCAACGCTGGTGCAGCGCCTTTCCTCTTTCTCGAAGGCTACTGGAAGATCAGAACTGTGTTAAAGAACACTTCTGAATTCTTTGTTTACTTGTGCTAAACAACACTTCGTAAACTTTCCGTGGTGGCTTCTCTTTCTATTCTATAATAAGCCTTGAGAGAGATAGGATGCCTTATATAAGCCCTGCAGCAACTGTTCGGTTGCCACAAAGTTAGGAACGTGGTAAAAATCACCCCGAACATGTAGCAACCGTCCAGAACATGCAAACGCACGTTCTGCTGCCAACTGCGCGTACCTTGCGCTTCTTGCACTGCGCGCACTGAGCTGCGCACACTGTGCGCACTGCACGCATTGCGCAAACTGCACACGCAGTGCAATCAGCGGAACCCAGCGCAACCCGAGCAACCCGCGCAACCCAGCGCAACCTGGACGCGCACCTGGACAGTGCAACTGGGCTTGCACAACTGGACAGCGCAACTGGACTTGCGCAACCGGACTTGCACAATGTGGCAGCGCAAGTGGCTCGCGCAACGACTGCAACTAAAGCGCACTATGCGCCTAGCGACGATGCTGACGTGCTAAGTGTAAAGTGCGCCAAATAAACGTCATATTACGCCTCATGAGCCCATGAGCCCGAGTCCGAGTCGCTAAGCCCCTACGGGGCTTAGCTCCCATGGAAATGAATTTCCCAAGAGAAAAAAGCATGAATGCTTTTATTGTTGATTTAGCCTTTTCCCATTAGAAAAATAACCCCACATGGCACACCCATGTGCACGTCCACACCACTTGTGCATCTCTAAAATAGGAAAGCTATTATATAGAGATACATTTGTTTTGGCCTAGCCGATGTGGGACTAAAGTTCTAAACTAAAGAGGCCAAAACCTAACAATCCTCCACATATCTCTATATATATGGGTATAAGTGTTCGCCACAGTAACTGTCCATCATGCATTAGGAGAGATATCGCTGACGACTTGAATCTTCCCACATGGGTCAAATAATAGACTATAATACAAGAATGGACTAAGCCTTGAATTCTGCATCATAGCTGAAATTCTTTCCACTCACGTAATGTAGTTACATGTGCTTCTGGCTACACATTAAAGGCCCTGTGCCAGCCTGGTTTCAGTGTATAATATTGGGCGTCTACAAGTTTACCCTCAAGAGGCGGCCTGATATCTCTTTGTCCATACACTATAGGTGAGTTCATTATAAAGAGACATGGCATGAAGCGCTTTGTGCTTCCCTTGCGGTGCTACGCCGCCATGACATGGCTTAAAGCCGAGGTCTTACCCCGTACCGGAAACCTCATCGTAGTGTCATACTACTGTAGCATGAGGCAACCGCCTCTTTGTAGTGCCAAACTACCCAGTATGAAGCCTTAGGCTCCCTTGCGGTGTTACGCCGCAACGATATGGCTTGCAAGGCCGAGACTTTAACCCTAACCGGGTACCTCATCGTGGTGTCGTGCCACTTTAACATGAGGAACTCCTCCTCTTTGTAGTGCTGACTACACCCCTATTTATATTTAACATACAGCATTAGGCTAACTGCCTATTTGCGGTGCTACGCCGCTGTGACTTGGCCTGTAAAGCCGAGGCTTTATTCTATTACTGGGCAGCACCCCACATATAGGAACCTCATTGTGGAGTCACCCCACTGTAGCATGGAGTTTCACTCCTTGTAGTGCTGCTCTACCGTGCCTCCTATAAAGCACACCAGGCATTCACTCTGCTTGAGAACTCATTAAGGCAATTAAGCCAACCTTCCCACAGGAACCGTGTTCTGCAGAAAACAACAGTGGTTATAGGTCCGTAACCTCTCCATGCCCAATAGAACATGTACCCACCGTTCCTGATATTCTTTCGATTAGTGGTCATCCCTTAAAACAAAAGCTAGATGCCTAGTAGATAAATTTTTGAACTATTAGCATAAAACTTTATGGTAGGAATACAATAATACAATATCAGAATGCCTTCAAGCCTATTTTACAAGCTGTGTCCTCGACCAGCTGGCGCTTGAGGCCCTTGGTGAACGGATCCGCCAGGTTCTCCTGACTCCGAACATCAGTCACTGCAATAACACCTCTCTTGATAAGATCGTGTACTGCCCTGTGCTTCAACCGCACAATCCTCTTCTTCCCGTTGAAGAGGTCATTTGATGCCACCGCCGCAGTCGCCTGGTTATCGCAGTATATCGGTATCGTCGATATTTGTGCCCCAACCACTGGAAGATCATACATGAGCTCCCGAAGCCATTCTGCTTCCTCGGCTGCGGTATCAAGTGCAAAGTACTCAGATTCTATAGATGACCGCGAGAGCATAGTCTGCTTCTTCGACTTCTCCGATATAGCAGCTCCACCCATTGTAAAAATGAATCTACCTGTGGACCTCTCGCTCTCCACGTCTGAGCACCAGCTGGCATCACTGAAGCCATCCACTACCGGCGGATCTCCGCTGTAGTACAGTGCATATGTCTGAGTCTTCTTGAGATATCTCATAACCCGTTTCACAGCTTTCCAGTGTTCAGCACCTGGGTTGCTCGTGAAACGACTCAGCATTCCTACAGCGAAAGCTATGTCAGGCCTTGTGGCAGTAGTAGCATACATCAAACTTCTGATTACGCTTGTATACTCCAGCTGCCTGACGCTTTTCCCTGAATTAGGCTTCAGCTTCAGATCACACCTGTACGGCGTATCGATCCCTTGAAGATCCCGATACCCATAACGAGTGATCATTTCTCAATATAATAAGACTGTGACAGCGCTATTCCAGCGTCTGTCCGGATGATCTTGATCCCTAAGATCACATCAGCTTCCCCCAAGTCCTTCATACTGAACTTGCTTGAGATGAATTTCTTTGTCTCCATGACACAACTAATATCCGTACCTAGGATAAGCATGTCGTCCACGTACAGACAAACGATCACACCTCTTCCATCAGCGAACTTCGTGTAAACACACTTGTCCGTATCGCTGACCATGTAGCCATTTGACCTTATAACTTTGTCAAATTTCTTATGCCACATCTTGGGAGCTTGTTTAAGACCGTACAAGAATTTCACCAACTTGCAGACTTTGTCTTCAAGACCCCTAATGACAAATCCCTCTGGCTGTTGCATATAAATCTCTTCGATCAGCTCGCCATTTAGGAAAGCCGTATTCACATCCATCTGATGTATCACCATCTTATGTATTGCTGCGAGAGCAATCAACATTCTGATGGTGGTCAACCAGGCTACTAGAGCATACGTGTCAAAATAGTCAATCTACTGCTTCGGAGAAAACCCCTTGGCTACCAACCTAGCCTTAAACTTGTCAATAGTTCCGTCTGCTTTCATCTTCTTCTTAAAGATCCATTTGCATCCGATGGGTTTTGCTCCTTTAGGAAGATCAACCAACACCGAAGTGTTATTTGAGGTGACAGAATCAAATTCATTGTCAATCGCCTCCTTCCAAAAAACCGCGTCTCTGGTCTTCATCGCCTCATCATAGGTAAGCGGATCTGCTTCCACATGATAGGTGACAAAGTCACTTCTGAAGTCCTTCGGCCTCCTCACTCGCTTCGTTGACGGCTCAGCGAGATCTGGTTCAACCGTTGTTTCAACAACATCTTCTTGGACCATATCTTCTGTCACGTCCCGCTTCCGTAGGAGCGATCGTCCTCGCTATGGCGTGATGCCGCACGGGCCTAGGTTGTGCCCATGCAAGGCCAAGTCCAAAAACGGCCGATTTGAGCTAGGCCACATAGTCGCACAGAGTGTCCCCATTACAGCGGAAAGTAAATAAATACAAGTAGAAGGGAATTTGAACTCTTTATTAATATTCAAGAAGTTTACAAGCGGCGCTAGGCCGATATTACAAGTCGCTCAAGCTCTCTCTATGAAACATAAAAGGCGTGCCAAGTGGCTTACAACATGGAATAATTCATGGCGATGTTTCGATACATTATGTCATGTATAGGATGCTTCAGCTTCTTGCAACGTCCCAAGGCCCCGGAGTTGGCTCCGCGCCTTAACACGTTCGATGGAAGCTCCGCACCCGCCGGCGTCTCCTGCATCCTGCAAGCGGACTGTGGGGTTATCAGTACATTGTTATGCACTGGTGGGGAGGCTAGCTCGCCCACAATGCTATTATTACCAAACACGTTATATTTACTTTTGTGCACCGTCTATCATTCATTGTCTTTCTAATCTTGCCTTAGGATCATTTTTATGGCATATCTCATAGCCTATCTCGTATTGCCGAATACAAGTGTCGCATGGAAATACATGCACGACTTACCCATACTTACCGTCCGGCCTTCTCTATCCAAAGTAAACCAAGTTAGTCAACAATTCATAAGGAATAACTTAACGTGTCTCATGTAAAATTTTAATATCAAGAGCGTGTCCCTGCCTCGGGTCCTAGCGCGTCGTATTCACGTTCTCTAACTCATTTGCATGAAGCACTCTTTGTTATTTGGTGTGATACGTTTCAAGCCGTTCAGTAGGCGCTTGTTCATTTAACTTAGACTACTTTAATTTTAATGCAAGGACTTGCACGTGGATAGCCACCAGCAAAGTCCACTTAATCTATATGCACCGGTCGCTGGCTTTACAAGCTATTTTGGACATTTCTCCTTGGTATTTCTCAACTTAGCGTAGGGTGATGGCTGGTACACCCCGTTAAGTCTCTTGAAATACCCTGCACTTACGTCTCCCGGTGCCCAAGCCCGCACCAAGGCAGCCCGTAAGCCCCGCTTTTGATTCTGCCTAGGCCGGCCACGGTATACTCCACACAACGCCCGTATCGCAGAATCACTGCACGGCCACGGTATTCCCCCCCATCACCCGTGCCGTTTGTCCACGACCATTTCATATTACCTTGTCATTTTAACTTAACGGCTATCTCCGAGCCGTAGGCTAACCCTTAGCCATAATACGTTATCGACCAGGTTAGCGTCCGTGCAGCGCGGGTAGCGAGCCCCGTTGCACGTGTCCGTCACACCTGTCGCTAACCATTCTTTCCTTTTTTATCTTTCATGTATTCTTTCTTTTCTTTCTTTCTTTCACTTGTTCGTTCTTTCATTGATTCATTCACGTATTCATTCATTCATTCGTTGATTTATTCATTCAAGCATTATGCAACTCCCAGTACGGGAGCCGCCTTGGCGATCCATCGGTCCCATAGTCTTTCAATATTGCTATACTCTACTCGAAACGAATATATTGATAGTCTTCCCATTTTATTGTTGTAAACCAATTCATTGTTTCATTGTTGGCCGCATAAGGAACATAAACGTAAGCTTGTGCCTTAGCACGAGCGTGGAGCGCAGTGCGAGAGTTTACATTTTCCAAGTTCCTTTCCATATTCTATACAAGCATACAAAATAGGATTATTCCCTTAGCTAGGTGCGTTGAGTCATTTATTAGCATGTACGGTATTATCGCCTAGCGATTCTCGTGATAGTGTCCGTATTGTTATGTGTCTAGGTAAGCAAAGACGGGTTCATCGGAGCCACCCACCTTAGCGATGTTCGCATCGGCCGAGCGATACTCCGAGTGCGCATTTGAAAGTCTAAGTCTGGATTCATCTTGACGGGCCAATGTAAGCCTTGCATCGATTCTTCATGAGGTCGATGCCAACTCTCCGGGTCGACGGCTCGTTCGAGTCGTTGCACTTGCCGTTTGAATCGACGTTCCGCTAGGGCGGAGCGGGTCGTTACATAATACACAACTCAAAATAAGTCTCGTCCTCGAGACTTCCTGAGTGCAGGTCATCCTACCATTCCTTAAATCGTGTCATCGTGTTTCTTAGACAAGTCTATCGAACGGCTCTATCGTTCGATGGCATCGAACTATACTCGATACCTTTCCAAGTTCCGTATCGCATACGCTTGGTCGATTTTATTGAACAACTTTTCATTCATTTTAGAGTTGATGGTACTTATTCAGTTGCCGTGTTTCTTCGACTTGGTTGCTATTTCTTCGTGTCATGGGACTGAAATGGTCATACGAGGCACGTTGTAATTCGTCAAATACGCGGGTCGTGGGCTGAGGCAAACTTACTTTCGTTTATCTCGGTCATCGAGATGACCCGATTCGCTTCTCAAGCGTTCTTGTCCACTAAATCAGTATGATTTCTTCTTAGCGGGGTCGACCAAGTCTAAGTAATTTTTGTCTGATTCAAGATCAAGTATTGCACTATCATCGAGTATATCTTCCTATCAATGGTTCAATTCGTTATACCAACTTTTACTTTCACGATATCGATTCCATATCATTCGCTTGTTTAGGGCCAAATCTTGGTGTCGTTCACGCACACTCCGCTCACACGTTTCCTTGATTCCGAGCCACGCTCGTACTAGTATCATTCCTTTCTTTTAACACAATCTCAATCTCCGATACCTTCTATTCCTCAAGTCTCATTTAGAATTCAACGTGTCACTTGGTTGGATCGTGCACGCATTTCAGGCGTCCCCAAAATATACGTATTCACCAAACCGCGTGATAGAGAATTCATCATTCTCACTCGAGTCGCATCGTGCACATACTCCGGCATCCCTGAAATATGTACATGTCAGCCGAATCTCGTGAGCAGGGTTTCCTATTCCTGCATCATTCAATCCATCCATGTCAATCCTCAAGATCAATCTTTTGATTGCAAATACTTGAAACAGGGGCATCTCGCCTAACCGCTAGGCCATTTCTCAAGGCTAAGTCAATGTCAGGATTGGAATCATAGTTCTTCAACAATAATTCCAACACTGACCCCAATCCTAGGGTCAAACCAAAGTCGGTAGTACGGGAGTTTTCTATCCAAGCTCGCGTCACTCAGATTTTTAAACATCGAGCATGATCACCTATTTGTATCAATGTATTCGTTGTGCGTATTCAAATCCATTCAAATCACCCAATCGACCTACTTCACATATCTATTCTAACCAATCCATGTATTCGATCACGAGGTCATCCAGCTCGACAATACATTGCGTCCCAATCTCACGTGAGTCCGATCATCCACGGTGGTTCATGAATCACCATGCAATGCTCCCACGAAATAATCATTCTCATCGGGGCATAACTCTTGTTTGAGTTTAGACTAACTCATTCTCGATACGCGGATTGGACCTACTCAATCCTCAAGTTCAATTATCAAACATACTGATTCATTCTCGAGTTTACCTTCGCGTCAAACCACAAGTCGAATCAATCAAATTGCCACGCCATCCAAGTTTAATCACTACCGTTGTATGAATCACCATATCAGCGCTCACGCGGTAATCCGGTACGACGCATGTGCGAGGCTGGAGTTGCGCTCGCATAAGACAAGAACGTCAGTGTTGTGGTTGTCAACGAAGCAAATCCAAGCATTTCATTTTCATCCAAGCCAAGATCGATAGTCCATTCGTCATTTCGTTCAACTAGAGAATCCTCGAGCCAAGTCTATCTTTTCCTCGACACATTTTTAACATCCCAAGTATAGCATCCAACGGAACAATGACATTTGCATGATCGTCATTCACCGAGTCAGAGTACCCCCGAGTTATCGCATATCGATCTTTGATATGCCTCAATACCATCGACGATATGCGTAACCTGACGATCTTTCTTTGCAACCGATTTCGAGTCGTACGTCGATGCTGTTGTCCGAGTTGGATATTCCATAATTTCCTTTAATATTCATGATCAAGTTCAACTGTTATTCCTCAAGCTAGTTTCAAGATCGTTGTTCAAACTCAAGTCACAATTCATTTGAATCAATCCGAAATCGTACGCACGATCCTCTAAGTTTCCTCGATCAAGACCATTCATTTTCATTCATCGTTCTGAACCATTTTCTAATTCGCGTTGCCCATTGACAAGTTGTCCAGCGACATCTCGTTCGGGACTTTTGAAGTCACGGCCAACTAAGCGTGACACGTTCTAAGGCTTTGCGCGATCGCATCGCTTGCCGACATACTCGTACGATCCGTAAATCCTTTAGTCTCGCTCGAACAATTTCTATGACGTTCATACACCACTCAGGGTTCGAACCATACGATCTAGTCATCGACACTCATTCTTATTCTTCTCCGAACCTATCACATACACCACTCGAATTCAAGCCATACGATCTAGTCCTCAATCACGTTCGCATCATGCGCTAAGACATCCTTCAGATTCGTTCAACGAATCTCTAGCGTAATCGCTCACGTCGCCTCGACGCACTAAGTCGTTCGCACTAATCCTCAAAATCCAAGCCAATCTTTCGTGCACGCCTAAGCGTTAGTTTGATAGCGTTCCTATCGATATACACTCTAAGTGTAACTTCGTTCCCGACTGAGCGGTACTTGATATCGCTTGTAACTCGATTGCACCAGAAGTCGAGGTGCGCGACACGCGGACTAAGTTGTGCCGCATAACCATCTCGCTCGAACTATACTTTGGTCTCGTGTACTTGTTTGCTGTCAGCGTAAGCTCATTCAAGCATGCACTGCATTTGCTAACTCTTAGCATCGGTTCCTACCAACTCAAGTCCATCGTGGTGGCACAAAGGCCTTCGCCTATCGATCCCGTCCAACCGAGTACTCGTACGAGCTTTTGAAAATATTAGACTTATTGTATGGAACATCCCAAGGCACAACGAGAGAGAGCGTACACTTCTTTTCTTTCAACGAGCTTTCAAAACTGAGAGAATCGAAATAAAGTCCAAGGACGTAAAGCCGTGCTCTGATACCAATCTGTCACGCCCCGCTCCCGTATGAGCGATCGTCCTCGCTAAGGCGTGATACCGCACGGGCCTAGGTTGCGCCCGTGCAAGGCCAAGTCCAGAAACGGCCGATTTGAGCTAGGCCACAGAGTCGCACAGAGTGTCCCCAATGCAGCGGAAAGTAAATAAATACAAGTAGAAGCAAATTTGAACTTTTTATTGATATTCAAGAAGTTTACAAGCGGTGCTAGGCCGATATTACAAGTCGCTCAAGCTCTCTCTCTGAAACATAAAAGGTGTGCCAAGTGGCTTACAACATGGAATGATTCATGGCGATGTTCCGATACATTATGTCCTGTATAGGATGCTTCAGCTTCTTGCAACGTCCTAAGGCCCCGGAGTTGGCTCCGCGCCTTAACACGTTCGATGGACGCTCCGCACCCGCCGGCGTCTTCTGCATCCTGCAAGCGGACTGTGGGGTTATCAGTACATTGTTATGCACTGGTGGGGAGGCTAGCTCGCCCACAATGTTATCATTACCAAACACGTTATATTTACTTTTGTGCACCATCTATCATTCATTGTCTTTCTAATCTTGCCTTAGGATCATTTTTATGGCATATCTTATAGCCTATCTCGTGTTGCCGAATACAAGTGTCGCATGGAAATACATGTACGACTTACCCATACTTACCGTCCGGCCTTTCCTGTCCAAAGTAAACCAAGTTAGTCAACAATTCATAAGGAATAACTTAACGTGTCTCATGTAAACTTTCAATATCAAGAGCGTGTCCCTGCCTCAGGTCCTAGCGCGTCGTAGGCACGTTCTCTAACTCATTTGCATGAAGCACTCTTTGTTATTTGGTGTGATACGTTTCAAGCCGTTCAGTAGGCGCTTGTTGATTTAACTTAGACTACTTTGATTTCAATGCAAGGACTTGCACGTGGATAGCCACCAGCAAAGTCCACTTAATCTATATCCACCGGTCGCTGGCTTTACAAGCCATTTTAGACATTTCTCCTTGGTATTTCTCAACTTAGCGTAGGGTGATAGCTGGTACACCCCGTTAAGTCTCTTGAAATATCCTGCACTTACGTCTCCCGGTGCCCAAGCCCGCACCCAGGCAGTCCGTAAGCCCCGCTTTTGATTCCGCCTAGGCTGGCCACGGTATACTCCACACAACGCCCATGCCGCAGAATTACTGCACGACCACGGTATTCCCCCCCATCGCCCGTGTCGTTTGTCCACGACCATTTCGTATTATCTTGTCGTTTTAACTTAATGGCTATCTCCGAGCCGTAGGCTAACCCTTAGACATAATGCGTTATCGACCAGGTTGGCGTCCGTGCAGCGCGGGTAGCGAGCCCCGTTGTACGTGCCCGTCATACATGTCGATAACCATTCTTTCCTTTTTTATCTTTCGTGTATTCTTTCTTTTCTTTCTTTCTTTCACTTGTTCGTTCATTCATTGATTGATTCACGTATTCATTCATTCATTCGTTGATTTATTCATTCAAGCATTACGCAACTCCCAGTGTGGGAGCCGCCTTGGCGACCCATCGGTCCCATAGTCTTTCAATGTTGCTATACTCCACTCGGAACGACTATATTGATAGTCTTTCCATTTCATTGTTGTAAACCAATTCATTGTTTCATTGTTGGCCGCATAAGGAACATAAACGTAAGCTTGTGCCTTAGCACGAGCGTGGAGCGCAGTGCGAGAGTTCACATTTTCCAAGTTCCTTTCCATATTCTATACAAGCATACAAAATGGAATTATTCCCTTAGCTAGGTGCGATGAGTCATTTATTAGCATGTACAGTGTTATCGCCTAGCGATTCTCGTGATAGTGTCCATATTGTTATGTGTCTAGGCTAAGCAAAGACGGGTTCATCGGAGCGACCCACCTTAGCGATGTTCGCATCGGCCGAGCGATACTCCGAGCACGCCTTTGAAAGTCTAAGTCTGGATTCATCTTGACGGGCCAATGTAAGCCTTGTATCGATTCTTCATGAGGTCGATGCCAACTCTTCGGGTCGACGGCTCGTTCGAGTCGTTGCACTTGCCGTTTGAATCGGAGTTCCGTTAGGGCGGAAGGGTCGTTACATCTTCATTGAAGACATCAGTTTCCTTCGCACCCTCATTGATCTCCGGTACATCCGCAAGAACAATATTCTTGTGCCTTACAAATTTGTCTTTAAAATATTTTGCGTTACGAGATTCAATGATATGATTTAACTCAATATCAAGAAATCTCCGAGCATCACTCTTCTCGGCATACCCCAAGAAGATCGTCTTAGTAGTCCTTGTCCCAAGCTTCTGAATCTTCAGATCTGGAAGCTTGACATATGCCAGACACCCCCACACTCGAATGACATTCAAGTTAGGTCTGACCTTGAACCAGAGTTCATGAGGAGTAACGTCTGAAGTTGCATGAGGCACTCTATTTAGAATAAA
This sequence comes from Iris pallida, assembly GCA_029216955.1. Lineage (NCBI taxonomy): Eukaryota > Viridiplantae > Streptophyta > Magnoliopsida > Asparagales > Iridaceae > Iris > Iris pallida. Next base: position 10,202,197 of record JANAVB010011399.1, read on the forward strand.
AGTGGCCGTCAATGCAGCTTCTCCCCAGTAGCACTTAGGAAGACCAGCAGTCAACAACATTGAGTTAATCATTTCTATTAACGTTCTGTTCTTCCTCTTTGCTACTCCATTTGATTGAGGAGAGTACGGAGCCGTAGTCTCATTGACAATTTCATGTTCTTTGTAGAATGATGCGAATTCATGAGACCTGTACTCCCCACCTTGATCACTTCTTATCCTTTTGAGTTGTTGTCCAGTCTGCCGCTCAGCTTCGGCTCTGAACTCCTTGAACTTCTCGAATGCTTCGTCTTTAGCCTTCAGCAAGTAGACGAACGCATACTTTGAGAAGTCATCGATGAAGGTTATGAAATACTTCATCCTGGCCTTTGTAGAGAACTATTTGAAGTCACAGATATCGAAGTGTACCAACTCCAGAAGATCTGTACTTCGATTAACCTGAGGAAAGGGTTTCCTTGTGATCTTTGTTTGAGCACAAACTTCATATTTCTCTACCTTACTCCCACACATGGAGATAAGTCCTAGACTAGACATTCTGTTTATTCGTTTACAATGAACATGTCCTAGCCTATTATGCCACAACTCAAGAGTATAAGCAGAAGGAGTGATTTCATTAATCACATTAATTACATTGGACTGATTTACAAGCTGAATTTTGAACATTCCTTCGGTATAAAAAGCTTTTCCGAAATATGTTCCCTTGATAGACATCACCATCTGGCCAGCATTGATGTCCATCCTGAGGCCTGCTTTGCAGAGTAGGCCTCCTGAGATCAGGTTCTTGGTGATAGCAGGTACGTGCTTCACGCCTTGAAGCGTCAGAGACTTCTCCGAAGTCAGCTTCAATACCACCGTCCCGACCCCGAGCACTTCAGCTTATGCCTGGTTCGCCATCATAACCACTTCAGAAGTAGGTGTATAGGTGGTGAACCACTCCTTACTGGAGCAGACATGGCAGGAGGCTCCAGTGTCTACCCACCAGTCAGAGTCAGTCCTTACCGCATCAACCTGCGCAATCATAGCAACAATGTCAGTGATCATAGATACCTTACTAGGCTCTCCTTGGTCTGATTGTTTGGTCTTTGCTTTGCACTCATTCTTAAAGTGGCCCTTCTTGCCACACTTGAAGCAAGGCATTTAAGACTTTGGCTTCTTTTCCTTGATAGAAGTTCCCTTGACTTTTAGATTGTCAGGGTCCTTTTTCTTGCTGTAGGAAGCCGCCTGCTTTTCCCTTGGTTCCTTGGTATGAACCAGATTGGCGTTAGCCAATTTCTTGGACAGTGTGTCCACCTTCAGTTGAGCCCGCATCTGGTCCTCAACATAGATTTCATGCAAGAGATCTTCAAGGCTAATCTCAAGCTTCTTTCTATGCATATTTGCATAGAACTTACTCCACCCAGCGGGAAGCTTTGAGACAATCCCTCCAACAACAAACCTGTCAGGGAGGGGCATCGACTCGTCTTCCAACTTCTGTCGCAGCTTCAGAAATTCTTTTACCTGCGGCTGCATGGACTTCTCGTCCTCAAAGAGCCATTTGTGATATTTTTTAATCACAAATATCTTGCTCATGTTCTTGTCTTTTTCGTACAGTTTCTCCAGAGACTCCCATATGTCTCTGGCAATTGGTTTCTTACTGTAGGATTCTGCTAGAGAATCCTCCATAGCATTCAGGATAAGCAACCTGCAAATGCTATTCTCTCTTCTCCACTTGGCCTGTAGTTTAGTAGCCGCAATAATTGCAGCAGCAGATCCAGTATCTGGAACAGTAGGTTCCTCTTCAAGAAGCACGTGGTCAACATCTCTGAGTTGAAGAGTGAAATAAACCGTCATCTTCCAGACTTGATAATGCTCTCCATCAAATTTTTCTAACTTACAAAAGTCAGTATTGAGGAGTGAAGCATTAAAGTTTTCCATCGTAGCAATAAAGCTTTGAGATTGTTATTGCCGGGGCACAATTTTTCAATGGAAAACTGAGAAAATGAAACAATTGTAAAAACAATATTTCAAATCAATACTTCAAAAAAGGTGATTCTGAATTACGAGAATCTAAAAAGATTTCGTAATCAACAGCAATCGATCGTAGTACTTCTAAAAAGAAGATACAATCAGAATTACTGGCAGCAACGAAGAAGGTGACTGGCGAAAGATGGAAGAACTCATGCTGGGGTGAATAATCACCGTTGCTCAAAGCTTTATTCGCCCTACACGAACAGCTTCCAGGAACCAACAAGTTCGTCGGAGAACTTGGAACACTCCTGCTCTTTTGACTCCTCGGATGGACACGAACTCCCATACAAAAGCAACGCTGGTGCAGCGCCTTTCCTCTTTCTCGAAGGCTACTGGAAGATCAGAACTGTGTTAAAGAACACTTCTGAATTCTCTGTTTACTTGTGCTTAAAAATACTTCGTAAACTTTCTGTGGTGGCTTCTCTTTCTATTCTGTAACAAGCCTTGAGAGAGAGAGGAAGCCTTATATAGGCCCTGCAGCAACTGTTCGGTTGCCACAAAGTTAGGGACGTGGTAAAAACTACCCCGAACATGTAGCAACCGCCCAGAACATGCAAACGCACGTTCTGCTGCCAACTGTGCGCACCTTGCGCTCTTTGCACTCCGTGCACTGAGCTGCGCACACTGCGCACGCAGCGCAATCAGCGCAACCCAGGGCAACCCGAGCAACCTGCGCAACCCAGCGCAACCCAGCGCAACCCGCGCAACCCGCGCAACCCAGCGCAACCTGGGTGCAACCTGGGCGCGCACCTGGGCAACGCAACTGGGCTTGCGCAACTGGGCACGCACCTGGCACAAGCCCGAGTTCGAGTCCGAGTCCGAGTCCAAGTCCAAGTCCGAGTCCGAGTCGCTAAGCCCCTACGGGGCTTAGCTCCCATGGAAATGAATTTTCCAAGAGCAAAAAGCATGAATGCTTTTATTGTTGATTTAGCATTTTTTTCATTAGAAAAATAATCCCACATGGCATACCCATGTGCACCTCCACACCACATGTGCATCTCTAAAATAGGAAAGCTATTATATAGAGATACATTTGTTTTGGCCTAGCTGATGTGGGACTAAAGTTCTAAACTAAAGAGGCCAAAACCCAACATATATATATCATATGACACATAGAATTTGACATATAAAAAAACATGCATTCTCAGCCGCACATTATTTAAAATAAATGGTTCAGATTTGATAGAGTAATTTGTATTAATTAGTATCATGTTAAATTGAATATCCTACTATTTAATACAACCTACTATTAGTTAGCATGTATGTCAAATTTGACGTCCATGGATGTAAAGTTGGTATGCATTTAAATCTTGACCATCCATTTTAAATAGTGTGCGGCTGAGATTGTGTGTTTTTTTAGATGTCAAATTCTATGTGTCACTTGATCCCCACCCTATATATATATATATATATATATATATATATATATATATATATATATATATATATATATATATATATATATATATATATATATATTACATTTGCATCCTCTCTTTCGTATCTATTGGTTCTTGTTTAAGTCATCTAATCCCAGTCGTTTAATTTTTTTAAATTATTAATAAATTTAAAAAATAATTGTAAATGTCTTTATTAAGGACATTTTTACCTTAATAAATTAACAATTTAACAAATTAAAAAAATAATTTCAGTTCTCTCTTTGCAAATTTAACAAATTTGTTTGCTTCCCCTTAATTTAACAAAACCTTGATGCACTATATGAAAATTTCTGGAAAAAAAGATGGAATAACTGGGGAAGACGTAAGACCCAAACACTAGTTGCACAAAAATGGAACTCATAAAAATCCATAAAGTTTCACTAGAGATCCAAGCAAATCCTTTGGTACAATTGCTTGGACAAATTCATACCAAGTTGGGCCTCTTTGTTTCCTAGCTAGCCGAATACCATATTTGGAGAAGATTGATTACACATTGAAATGTAGGAATGATAAATCCAGCATTAATTTATTCTCATTGCAGTGTAAATCATGAAATACCTCCATCTTTCATAATTAGAAAATATGGCAACATAATTCCTAATATTAATGTACATGATATCCTTCACCTATATATATATAGGTCACAAGTACATACAACTCCAAGATCAAGTAAAAATTATAACATGGCCAGGTACCACCATCATTTTATGGCTTCCATGGGACTCCTCCTTGCTCTCCTGGCCTCCCTCTGCCTTACCAACCAGGCATCGGCCAATGTCCGTCACCTCGTTGGGACGACGGACGACTACGAGGGAGAAGAGTACCACAAGTGCAAGGCGAGACTCAACTCTGGCGCACCGAGGTGTTTCGAAGACGTGTATTTCAAGTCGGTTGCGCCGACCAGCGTTAAGTGTTGCAGCAACTATCTGGCGATAGATCGCGACTCACCCAATTGCTGGGATCTCCTCTTCGACGACCCGACGTCGTGGCTCGAAGGGCTAGAAAAGGCTCTCAGAGCGTGCAAGAAGATGATCCATTGATAGATCACGATGTTTGATTTTAAGGAGGTGCATGATAAATTATATAGATTGATGAAATAAATATGTACCGGCCATCTTTCTTGTAGCAGTACGTATTTCTGTTTCTTAATGAATGAACGCTATGCACATTCATTCTCTTTGCCACTTGAGCCATGTTTTCAACCCTAAGATGTCGGACAAAATATGATACATCGCATGCGTTTTCATTTTTGTGGAACCAACATAATTTTGTAAATAAGATATCTCATAGTTATATAGAGCAAAACAAATATTTTTGTGGATTTTGCCACCAAACAAATTTTGTAGAATTTATCCTAAAGGACTGATGACAACGTGATATATTACAAGACATGAAAATTTCTGCTAATTAAAAACGGCAAATGCAACTTGCACAAAATAAGATTACGAGACAGCACAACAACAAAAAATACTATTAGGTATAAAGTTGTAAGAGATTCAATGTCGTCGAAAAACAGCCTACTAGCTAGGGTTATTAAAATCATCGTCGCTCAAAACAAAATTCCACCCATATTTCTCGAATCTCGATATTCGAAAAATAAACTGCCAGCCACCAATGTCACAGCTCTCATAGCGAAGTTGCCCAGCTAGACTGCACGACGAAGCTGTCGCGGAGCCCTGAGTGAATGCTGGGTTTTAAATTGGGGGATAGCTAAATGGAAAGTTGCAAACGAAAATGAATGAGGAATTGAGTAGGAGAGATTTTGGTGGGGATAATATGGAATGTATGCATTGGCTATATAATGAGAATGAATGAAGGATTACACAAAAGGGCAGAAATAAAGTATTTTAGAATTGCTATTCAAACCTCCAAGTAAATATTATAGGATTATATAATTAATACAAATTTATTATACTAAATTCCTCTTATTTACTAAAATTACAACTTAAATTTAATAATAATAGTAACACTAATTATAATAATAATTTTTATCACAGTATTTGAAATTTATATATGTCATTACAAGATGCAAGGGCGGCCGAGAGGAGGGGCAGACAGGGCTTGGATCCGGGCCCCAAGGCCCAAGGGGCCACAAAACAAAATAGTTGTACTACTAATAAAAAAGATTAAAGATAGTTTTTAAGTCTGTTTTTTTATTATTTTATGTATTTCTATTATTTTGATCAAATGTAAACTTCTATATTCGAGTCGTGAGCTGGGTGCAGTTCCCGCGCTCGGGACCGTTTTGTTCATATATGGACATATATGTAATTTTATTCATGTAAAAGAAATTCAGAATCGCTCTTAAGTGGAATTACCAAGCAACGGATTGGACTGGTTTAAAAGCCGCTACTTAAAACTATCCAAAATTGAACCCCTCATAACGTACTCTAAAAATACTTCATAATCGTTATTCCTACAATTGTCAAGCAGACCCTAACTAATATGATATAGTTTGAATTAACTGATAGGATCTTAGATAACGTTGTGGATTCCGAAATAAAGAAGATGGACTTCGACAATACTCAATGCATTGTGATCGCAAGCCCGGGCTTCACCAAGAACTAGTTCTACGACTACCTGCTACTTGCGGCGTCCCAAGAAAGCGTGCAGCTGAAGTCCGTCCTGGAGAACAAGTCGAAGTTGGTACTGGCCTCGTCGAGTTCGGGGTTCAAGCACAGCTTGAAAGACGTGCTTACCGACCCTGGGGTGGCGAAGTTGGCGAAGGACAGCCGCGCTGCGAGGGAGGCCCGGCCGCCCGGGTTGCAAGACTTCCATGGGACGATGACCGTAGACGATGTTAATGCCGGGGCACAATTTTCGATGGAAAACTGCGAAAATGAAACAATTGTAAAAACAATGTGTAGTGCCCCGTCCCTACATCGTGCCCCGTCTCCGTCCACGGGGTGCGCGAGAAAGGAACACTGTCGCTATCGATTCGGTCGAGACCGATAGGTCGGAATCGGCCGAGTCGATCGAACGGGAACGGTTGAATTAAGATCCATTCCACGTTATGGAATGGCTTCTTCGGAACCAAGTCCCATATTCGGCGGGTTGCGCCTCGAGGATTGGCTCTGCGGCTGAGTCGGAAGAGACCTCCCGTTGCTCTGGTTTTCATGCCGCACTTGAATTGGCTTTGGCTTTCGTTTTCGTGAATGCTTTCGATGGATTTTCGTGACGCGTTTTCGAGCTCGCATTCATATCGAAATTTCTTGAAATACACAGTGTTCTAATCAGTTGCTTATGCAATTGCAGGTGATCGCGTAGGCGACGACAGCGCAGCCAACCGGTCGCTCGCTTGAAGCAAGCCTAAGGCGAGTGGCTGACCTCCTTCGCCCCGTCCCACTACTTCAAAACTCAATATGTGAAGTAAATAAAATGCTTGTCATAATAATGTGGAATCAATGAAATCGTGCCACGATTCTTCACGAAACACTTGCTATCAAACTGCCGGTTTTGGAAATGGAAAACGTGTTTTCTTATACAAATTCACTTAGCCTATGCAAAACAATGAATGAATCGATTAACGTTTATCGCAACGATACGACTAAGGAAGCAAAATCGACTAAGTCTAAAAGAAATTGGTCATTGGACAACTTGTCGACAAGGTGAAGTTTCCTCGAACGGTTGCCTGGGCCAAGGGACCGATTCGGCCCGGGAGGAACGAGTGTAGCAGCGCCAACCCTTCATCGGCACGAGTTATGCGGGCACTTTCGCACAGGGCTCGCTACCCGACGCGAAAGGGGCGTCGTCTAACCAAATGCTATAGTCCGCGATGGCTTGACATTGCCAGTGGCCTTCATACCCCTTCCACTGCTTAACAGGTGCACGGGACACGGGATGAACATGATAATTACTTAATGATATACAAGTTCATATGCTTGCCTCGAAAACATGTTAACATGCAAATCGAACAGGATGGTTAGAAAGATCATTGAAATAGCTAGCTAACGTGTTTACGAAACTTCTTGAATCAAATGCAGAGCTTGGATTTAATTAGCCATTCGCCAGTACATGTGTTTCGTGCTGATCCTCGCTCTTTGCAGGTCCCGCGAACTAGGAAGGATGCGCCAGCTAGCTCGGCGACTTTCGTGACTTTTGAAGCTTCGGCCGTGCGTCGAAGACTTACTCTGCGACTCCACTTTTGAAGGCTCTCGACAGTCCAAGGAAAATGACTCAGCGTCCCTCCCATCCAGGTCAATGGAGTACTTGTGAATATTGAGGGATGTGTGCAATGTATGGAACGGCTATCTCATCGGCACTCTTTTGTAATCGAGTCATGTTGTAGCCCGTGCGGCAAAGAGTCTTGTATCAGAGTCTGTAAAAAGATGTTCATTATCAATAAAGATCAAGTTTCCTTTAATTATTGTGTGTATCAATTTGTCTGCGTACTCTCTTAGATCTCGTGTCTCGGATTACCTTATGACTAGGCCTTGTGCGATCGCAAATTAGGTTCGCACGGCATCACGCCCGGGGGACGACTATCGATTCGACAGAATCGGGGCGTGACATAATGGTATCAGAGCACGGCTTTACGTCCTTGGCCTCCAATGTCGAGTTTTAGTCTCCAACCGTTGACCTCGTGTCGATGAGAAGAGTTGTTCCATACGCTGAACCCAAGACATTTTCTGAAACTAACGAGAGTTGCCTTCCTTTTTCTGCAGTTACGGGAGCTCAGGCGAAAGACGAGACGAGCGCTTCCAGCAGCTCGAGTGCTTCTAGGCCCGAGCATTCCGTTAACCCAACGGTAATGACGCCTACTGTAGCCGGACCTTCCGGCGACCCGATGCAACGTATGCTGCAGATGCTTGAAATGCAGCAACGTCAGAACGAGCTCTATCGTCAGCAAGCGGAGGCTCGTCAGACCCAATTTGAGAGTCGGTTCGAGGCTCAATTCAAGCTGCAACAACAGCAGCTGAATACCCTCCAACAGATCGTACAGTCGGTCGTCGGCAACAACAACAACTCAACGATGACACCTGCCGTGACCCAGCCTGCGGTTCGATCCAACAAAGCTGAACCAGAGGCGCCCGCGCTCTCACCTGCAGCACCGAGAAGTTCTAACTTCGACGTGTCGAAATTCACGAAAAGCTGTCGTACTTCCTTCAACGGCACAGAAGATCCATCCGTGGCGATCGACTGGTTGGAGGAGCTGGAAGACAAGTTCGAGCTTCTGGATGTCGAGGACTCGAAGAAAGTCGCGTGTGCTCAACTTCTACTTCGAATGAACGCGCACGATTGGTGGGCTGTACAGAAGCGGGCTATTCGACGTGAAGACGAGCCGGCGGCGATCTCATGGGCGACATTCAGAAATGCGTTCGAGAACGAATATCTTTCTGCAGCTGTAAGACAGGAAAAAGAAAATGAGTTCATACAGTTGACGCAAGGGAATATGACTGTACGACAATATGCGGCTAAATTCAACAAACTGGCCAAGTTCGCCGGAGACTATTTACCTACCACCGCAAGTCGAGCAAAACGATTTGTAGTGGGCCTGCGTTCCTCTATCCGTGCTCATGTCTCGGTGCCGGAATACAAAACTGTGGGCGAGGCACTCAACCATGCCATCCGTCTGGAGTCCGAGTATCCTCCTACTACTACCGGCGCTGTTAACTTTAATAACAAACGCCATAGTAATGCGGGAGGCAACAACGCGCATAAGTGTCAACATCGCGGCAACCAGACGAAGGAACGGATGGTCTGCAATTTCTGCCACAAGGACGGACATCTGGACACCGACTGCCGACTTAAGAACAGAGTCTGTTTCGCATGCGGCAAGAGGGATCATCTCGTAAGGGACTGTCCGGAAGCTGCGTCGACCCAACGCCCGCCCCAACATCAACAAAACCGAGGCCAAGCACCTCGGGCTCCACCGACCGCACAACAGAATGGCCAAGACCGTCGCCCCAATGCTCAGGGCCGTGTCTACGCCATGACCCGAGATGAAGTGTTCGCATCTGACACAGTCGTGACAGGTATACTGTAATTCAATAATAAACCTGCTCGTGTATTGTTTGATTCAGGTGCCACGCATAGTTTCATATCGGCGAACTTTGCCGCCGAGCACAAATTTCCTCTGACACCGCTCGGTCTCGAGCTCACTGTTAACATCTCGTCGGGCATGCCACTACCTGCGAGTTTAGTCTGCAGAGACGGAATCATCTGTATAGGTGGTCAAAAGGTCAGTCTCGATGCGATAGTTCTAAATATTAAGGACTACGATATCATTCTGGGGATGGATTGGCTCGGTCCGTGCAACGCAACCATAGACTGTACTAAAAAGAAGGTCACATTCCGCATACCGGGAGTGCCCAAATTCTGCTACTCGTGTGGTGAGGCGTCGCCGACCTGCATGGTGATCTCTACAATATCTGCTCGACGGATGCTGTATTCCGGATGCGAAGGCTATCTAGCTTCCGTTCGAGACATGCGACAGGATGGTGCAAATGCGGGTCAGACCGACGTTGTGGCAGAATTCCCCGATGTGTTCCCGGACGAGCTGTCCGGCATGCCGCCCGATCGAGAGATTGAGTTCACTATCGATACCTTCCCCGACACTCGACCGATCTCGAAGACCCCGTACAGAATGGCCCCTGCAGAGCTTAAAGAACTCAAGGTGCAGTTACAGGAATTGCTCGACAAGGGATTCATCCGATCCAGCGTCTCGCCATGGGGAGCGCCCGTACTGTTTGTCAAGAAGAAGGACGGCTCTATGCGTCTTTGTATCGACTACCACGAGCTGAATAAAGCCACCGTCCGGAACAAATACCCCCTGCCCCGCATAGATGATCTGTTTGATCAACTCCAAGGTGCCACGGTGTTCTCTAAAATTGATTTGCGTTCGGGTTACCATCAACTCAAGATCAAGCCGGACGATGTACCGAAGTCTGTCTTTCGTACTCGATACGGCCATTACGAGTTCCTGGTAATGCCGTTCGGCCTAACGAATGCCCCTGCTGCTTTTATGGATTTAATGAATCGGGTGTTCCGTCTATTCCTCGACAAGTTCGTAGTAGTCTTTATCGACGATATACTCGTCTACTCGAAGAATCGGCAGCAACACACTGAGCATCTGCGGACCGTGCTTCAGACCCTTCGAGAAAACCAACTATATGCGAAGCGAAGCAAATGTGAATTTTGGCTTAGCAGCGTCTCATTCCTCGAACACATCATTTCTACTGAAGGCATTGCGGTCGACCCAAAGAAAGTTGAAGCCGTTGTCGATTGGAAACGGCCAGCGTCCGTCGGCGAGATTCAAAGTTTCCTTGGCTTAGCGGGATACTACCGACGCTTCGTGAAAGACTTCGCGAAGATCGCATCGCCTCTGACTCGCCTCACCCAGAAAGGAGTCGCATTCGAATGGTCGGACGACTGCGAAGCTGCTTTCTAAGAGTTGAAGCAACGGCTCGTCTCGGCCCCGATACTCGCACTTCCAGAAGGGGCGGAGGGTTTCCAGATATTCAGCGATGCGTCCGGTCAGGGCTTGGGGTGTGTGCTGATGCAACGGAACAAGGTGATATCTTTTGCTTCCCGACAGCTAAAGCCGTACGAGAAAAATTATCCCACGTACGACCTGGAGTTAGCGGCGATTGTGTTTGCGTTGAAATTGTGGCGCCACTATCTCTATGGTGTGGCGTGCACGATCTATACCGATCACAAGAGCCTCAAGTATCTATTCACACAGAAGGAGCTGAACTTGCGGCAAAGGCGTTGGCTGGAACTAATCAAGGATTACGACTTGACTATCGACTACACGCCGGGAAAGGGAAATGTTGTGGCGGATGCTTTGAGTCGGAAGTACATTGCCTCGTTATCCATTGACCCCCGACTGCTACGCGACCTTGAAGAGATGGGCATCGAGCTCCGAGTCAGATTCCGGAACGTGCAGTTGGCAAAGTTGCAGTTAGAGCCGAGCTTGCTGAATAAGATCAAGACCGCTCAGACGGACGATTCGTACCTGAAGAAAGTGCGAGAGCTAATTTCGACAGGCAGAACGACCGACTTTGCGGAAGACGAAACCGGTGTGCTTCGATTGAAGGGTAGGCTATGCGTTCCGGACAATTCAGAACTCAGAAAGGAGATCCTGTCGGAGGCGCACTATGCGAAATATACCTTGTATCCAGGCAGTACCAAGATGTATAAGGACCTCTGTACGACCTTTTGGTGGCACGGAATGAAGAGAGATGTGGCGCTCTTCGTGTCGCAATGCATGGCCTGTCAGCAGGTGAAAGCTGAGCATCAGCGACCGGGCGGGGAGATGCAGAACCTCGCTATTTCCGAGTGGAAATGGGATCATATCACTATGGATTTTATTGTTGGCCTGCCGAAGACACCACGGGGGAACGACGCCATCTGGGTCATCGTCGATCGATTAACCAAGTCAGCGCACTTTATCGTCATCAAAGTTACTTGGAGCGTTGATCGCCTGGCGCAGATTTATCTCGACGAGATAGTTCGGCTGCACGGAGTTCCAGTATCCATCGTCTCTGATCGGGATTCACGATTCATATCGCGATTCTGGAGTAGCCTTCAGTCGGCGCTGGAAACCAAGTTGCAGTTCAGCTCAGCTTACCATCCTCAGACCGACGGCCAAACGGAGCGCGTCAACCAGATTCTCGAAGACATGCTACGGCTCTGCGCAATTGACTTCAAATCAAGTTGGGACGTCCACCTACCGCTGGCGGAATTTGCATACAACAATAGCTACCAATCCAGCATCCAAATGGCGCCGTATGAAGCTTTGTACGGCCGGAAGTGCAGATCGCCCATTTGCTGGGATGAAGTCGGGGAACGGCAGATACTCGGCCCAGAGCTGGTGGAACAGACTGTGGAAAAGGTCAAGCTCATTCGGGAAAGATTAAAGACCGCACAGAGTCGCCAGAAAAGCTATGCGGACATTCATCGTCGACCACTCGAGTTTCTAGCAGGCGATCACGTATTTCTCAAAGTGTCGCCCATGCGGGAAGTTACTCGGTTCGGCGCGAAAGAAAAGTTGAGTCCGAGATTCGTCGGGCCGTTTGAAATACTTGAACGGGTCGCGCCAGTGGCCTACAAAATTGCCCTACCGCCGGCGCTTGATGGTGTACACAACGTCTTCCACGTCTCTCAGTTGCGGAAGTACGTGCACGACCCTAGCCACGTGGTAGATTTTGGCCAGCTGGAGCTAAAGTTAGACTTATCCTACGTCGAAGAGCCAGTTCAAATCTTAGAACGCAAGGATAAGTTGTTGCGAAATCGAGCGATCCCTCTCGTTCGCGTCCTCTGGAAGAACCACTCGATCGAAGAGTCGACGTGGGAGCTTGAATCGGAGATGAAGGATAAATTCCCTTCATTGTTCTCGTAGAGGTAGGTTTCATCTTTAAGTTTCGAGGACGAAACTTTTTATTAGTTGGTTATGGTGTAGTGCCCCGTCCCTACATCGTGCCCCGTCTCCGTCCACGGGGTGCGCGAGAAAGGAACACTGTCGCTATCGATTCGGTCGGGACCGATAGGTCGGAATCGGCCGAGTCGATCGAACGGGAACGATTGAATTAAGATCCATTCCACGTTATGGAATGGCTTCTTCGGAACCAAGTCCCATATTCGGCGGGTTGCGCCTCGAGGATTGGCTCTGCGGCTGAGTCGGAAGAGACCTCCCGTTGCTCTGGTTTTCATGCCGCACTTGAATTGGCTTTGGCTTTCGTTTTCGTGAATGCTTTCGATGGGTTTTCGTGATGCGTTTTCGAGCTCGCATTCATATCGAAATTTCTTGAAATACACAGTGTTCTAATCAGTTGCTTATGCGATTGCAGGTGATCGCGTAGGCGACGACAGCGCAGCCAACCGGTCGCTCGCTTGAAGCAAGCCTAAGGCGAGTGGCTGACCTCCTTCGCCCCGTCCCTCTACTTCAAAACTCAATATGTGAAGTAAATAAAATGCTTGTCATAATAATGTGGAATCAATGAAATCGTGCCACGATTCTTCACGAAACACTTGCTATCAAACTGCCGGTTTTGGAAATGGAAAACGTGTTTTCTTATACAAATTCACTTAGCCTATGCAAAACAATGAATGAATCGATTAACGTTTATCGCAACGATACGACTAAGGAAGCAAAATCGACTAAGTCTAAAAGAAATTGGTCATTGGATAACTTGTCGACAAGGTGAAGTTTCCTCGAACGGTTGCCTGGGCCAAGGGACCGATTCGGCCCGGGAGGAACGAGTGTAGCAGCGCCAACCCTTCATCGGCGCGAGTTATGCGGGCACTTTCGCACAGGGCTCGCTACCCGACGCGAAAGGGGCGTCGTCTAACCAAATGCTATAGTCCGCGATGGCTTGACATTGCCAGTGGCCTTCATACCCCTTCCACTGCTTAACAGGTGCACGGGACACGGGATGAACATGATAATTACTTAATGATATACAAGTTCATATGCTTGCCTCGAAAACATGTTAACATGCAAATCGAACAGGATGGTTAGAAAGATCATTGAAATAGCTAGCTAACGTGTTTACGAAACTTCTTGAATCAAATGCAGAGCTTGGATTTAATTAGCCATTCGCCAGTACATATGTTTCGTGCTGATCCTCACTCTTTGCAGGTCCCGCGAACCAGGAAGGACGCGCCAGCTAGCTCGGCGACTTTCGTGACTTTTGAAGCTTCGGCCGTGCGTCGAAGACTTACTCTGCGACTCCACTTTTGAAGGCTCTCGACAGTCCAAGGAAAATGACTCAGCGTCCCTCCCATCCAGGTCAATGGAGTACTTGTGAATATTGAGGGATGTGTGCAATGTATGGAACGGCTATCTCATCGGCACTCTTTTGTAATCGAGTCATGTTGTAGCCCGCGCAGCAAAGAGTCTTGTATCAGAGTCTGTAAAAAGATGTTCATTATCAATAAAGATCAAGTTTCCTTTAATTATTGTGTGTATCAATTTGTCTGCGTACTCTCTTAGATCTCGTGTCTCGGATTACCTTATGACTAGGCCTTGTGCGATCGCAAATTAGGTTCGCACGGCATCACGCCCGGGGGACGACTATCGATTTGACGGAATCGGGGCGTGACACAATGTTTCAAATCAACACTTCAAGGAAGGAGATTCTGAATTACGAGAATCTAAAAAGATTTCGTAATCAACAGTAATCGATCGTAGTACTTCTAAAAAGAAGTTACAATCAGCCTTGAGAGAGAGAGGTACCAGCAAGTTCGTCGGAGAACTTGGAACACTCCTGCTCTTCTGACTCCTCGGACGGATACGAACTCCCGTACAAAAGCAACGCTGGTGCGACGCCTTTCCTGTCTCTCTCGAAGGCTACTGAAAGATCAGAACTGTGTTAAAGAACACTTCTGAATACTCTATTTACTTGTGCTAAAAAACACTCGTAAACTTTCTGTGGTGGCTTCTCTTTCTATTCTGTACTGTACTCAGCCTTGAGAGAGAGAGGATGCCTTATATAGGCCCTGCAGCAACTGTTCGGTTGCCACAAAGTTAGGGACGTGGTAACAACCACCCCGAACATGTAGCAACCGCCCAGAACATGCAAACGTACGTTCTGCTACAAGTCACGCCAACTGCGAACACCCCGCGCTTCTTGCACTCTGTACGACAGAGCGCACACTGAACTGCGCACACTGCGCGCACTGCACGCACTGCGCACACGGCGCACGCAGCGCACCCAGTGCGCCCGCGCAACCCGTGCAACTCAGTGCAACCCAGCGCAACCCGAGCAACCCGCACAACTCAGCGCAACCCAGCGCAACCCAGCGCAACCTGAGCGCAACCTGGGCGCACACCTGGACAGCACAACTGGGCTTGTGCAACTGGGCATGCGCACCTGAGCAGCGCAACTGGACTTGCACAACGTGGCAGCGCAAGTGGCTCGCGCAACGAGCACAACTAAAGCGCACTATGCGCCTAGCGACGATGCTGACGTACTAAGTGCAAAGTGTGCCAACAAAACGCCACATTACGTCTCATGAGCCCATGAGCCCGAGTCCGAGTCCGAGTCGCTAAGCCCCTACGGGGCTTAGCTCCCATGGAAATAAATTTTCCAAGAGCAAAAAGTATGAATGCTTTAATTATTGATTTTAGCCTTTTTTCTATTGGAAAAATAACCCCACATGGCAAACCCATGTGCACCTCCACACCACATGTGCATCTCCAATAATAGCAAAGCTAATATATAGAGATACAATCTCTTTGTTTTTTTCGATGTGGGACTAAAGCTTTCTAAAGGAAAAACCAAAACTCCAACAATCCCCCACATATCTCTATATATATGGGTATAAGTGTTCTCCACAGTAACTGTCCATCATGCATTAGGAGAGATGTCGCTGACGACTTGAATCTTCCCGCATGGATCAAAAATCAAACTATAATACAAGAATGGGCTAAGCCTTGAATTCTGCACCATAGCTGAAATTCTTTCCACTCACATAATGTAGTTGCATATGCTTCTAGCTACACATTAAAGGCTCTGTGCCAACCTGGTTTCAGTGTATAATTTTGGGCGTCTACAAGTTTACCCTCAAGAGACGGCCTGATATCTCTTTGTCCATACACTATAGGTGAGTTCATGTCACGACCCGCACCCGGATATACGGGTACGAATACGTGGGCCACGCCCAGCCTACGCCGCGGTATCGGCGGTAGAACGCTGTCAAGTAATACTATACTAACTACAACATCTAAGAATCCATAACTAGAAATGTACTCATGTCACATCACGAAAACTAAGGAAGATAAGACAAGAATTAATAACAATATCACTAGAACAACTAGAATCTACAATGATCATAAGACAGGAAGATAATGAAGGAACAACAAGACTAACTAAGGAATAACTACCAGGCAACTCACATAGAGGAACAGTGTGAACCACCTCAGCTAGAATCATCCTGCAGTCCAACAAATGTGGCACAACTACTCCTAAAATTTTGTCAACATATCCAGTCAGGAGCGGAACGAGTACAAATCTCAAATAACAGTTCTAATTAGACGATATTGAAAATGTAGCAGTAAATAGAGAGAATATACGAGGTAAATAATGTGTACATGAATCATGGTAAGGCATGTCAAGACTGTAACTGAATGTAAGAACGGGGAAAATAGTATAAATCATGTACAAGAGTCTGGAACTATATCTATGTGAGTTTAGCACTAGTTTCAACATGTGACCGGCTTAGAACTTGATACAATGTTTGGCCTGGCTAATCATACGTGAGTGTATGATTAACACTATACAATGATGATACAATATCTGTGGGGTATTGATCACATATCTACGCTAACACTCCCCGTCCCCGACTGGTAGAGTGGATCCAAACAGGACACGTCACTGCACGGGATTCTAATGAGAAGGTCGCGAACCTTCTCTAGAATCAGTGACCACATATCGAGCAAGAGCTACAAGGGTGCTTGCACAATACATCCCAACCTAAGAAGGAGAAACATCTCTCGTCGGGATCCATGAATACCAATCCGTGTGACCAATGTGTCGAGAACAAGCATATCTACACTAAATACAAGAAACATAAACGATATCATAAAACAGAAATATTATCAGAGAATGTACTCGCCTGGGGTCCTGCTGTCAATATGAATCAGGGTTCAGAGTAAAGCCACAGACCTAAAGATGAAATAATACAAGAGCTGATCAGGGTCAAAAGACATACTAACATCTAGGTCAAACTAAGTCAAACTAAGACAAACTGGGTTAAGATTGACGTACAGTTGACTTTGGTCAACTGGTCAACTATGGTCAACTCTAAGTCTAATCTAGGTCAAATAGGTCAATGGTTGACTTACAGTTGACTTTGGTCAAAAAGTCAACGTTGGTCAAATCTGGTCAAACCTAGGTCAAATGTTGACTCTACTTTCGACATCTAGTCAATCTAGTCAACCATGGTCAATAAAGGTCAAGCTAGTCTCTATAAACATCTACAAGGTCAACTTATGAATTTCGGTGATTTAGAAATCACTGAAATCGACGGGTCTCTAGAACAACCAAAAGGAGAAAATATTATAATAATAGGGTGACACAAAAGGGAAGAAATCTACAGATGTTGTCGGATGATAAAACTAACATCACCGATGTGTCCAGAATGGTCAAATCAGCTAGGATAGCCTGTCCAAAAGTCCAATTTGGATACAGGGGCAAAACGGTAATTTTGGACCAAAATGATGTCCGCCGTTGGACACACTTTGCACCGAAAAACGTGCCGAAATAAAAGTGCACAAAAGCTAACAAATTATATGTCCACGAATCCAGAATGACGATACGAACCCAACGGTATATCCAGAATTGGATTCCGTTGACCCGATCTCAAATTGGTCCGTTGACCCGGACATTGGAAACCGATTTGCACGGAAAAGCGTGTCGGAGCCAATGTCCTCAAAACTCAGCAAATTATATGTCAACGAGTCCAGAATGACGATACGAACTCAACGGTATATCCGGAATTGGATTCCGATGAGCCGATCTCAAAATGACCCGTTGGCCCGGATATTGGTATCCGACTTGCACCGAAATGCGTGCCGGAACCAATGTCCACTAAAACCTAGCAAATTATATGTCAACGAGTCCAGAATGACGATACGAACTCAACGGTATATCCGGAATTGGATTTCGATGAGCCGGCGTCAAAAAGTCCCGTTGACTCAGAAAGGGGGACCCACTTTGCACCGAAATGCGTGCCAGGGCCCACGTTCTCCAAATCAAGCAAACTTTATATGAAAACATACCAGAACGACGCCACGAGTCTACTGGTGGTGTCAGAAATTGAATCCGGAGTCCCGGGTTCAAAAATGGAATTTTACAAGTGCAATACTAAGAATTCGAACGGCCAACTTTGGCGTCGAATTCGACCGACCTAACAAGCTCAAAGTGAAATGAAATCTAAAGGGGGCAAGAAGAGGGTTATACCAGCTGTGCACCGGAACTGGTGGTGCGCAAAACGGAGCTGCGACGACGAAGATACGAACCCGCGAAGTTGGCGTCGCGAAACTGTCCAAAAACAGTACAAATTAAAACGTCAACTTGGTGGCCGGTTTTGATGTATCAAACGACAGAATTAACGGGTGAAATTTGAGAGGGATGAAGGGGTATATACCGAGATTGAGACGGAGCAAAGAAATCTCCGATCCAACGGTTGGATTGTCCAGAAAATCGACGCGAAGTTGCTGTCCCGAAACGTCGAAATCTGAAATTCGTCCGCGCGCGCGTCGACGGGATTCCGAGCAAAACGCTGAAATCGCCTAGACGGCGCGTCCCGGAGGACGTTGGCCGCCACAGGGTGGTGCCTGGGGGTCGCCCGGCCAGGGGGTGGCCGACCACGGCGGCGGCGATGGCCGGAACAGCGCGCGGCCGGCCGGCGCGCGCGCGCATGCTGCTGCCGTTGCCGTGCTGTAGTAGCTGCTGCTGCTCTCTGGTCGCGCGGGGGCGCGGCGGCGGCGAGCGGCGCAGGCTCGACGGCGGCGGAGGCACGGCGGCGGCGGGCGGCGACGGTGGGCGCGCGAGGAGGAGAGGAAGGTGGAGGAGATGGCCATGGTGAGGGTGGTGGTGTTGGCTTGGTGGTGTTGGTGGCTAAGGTGAATGAAGAGGAGAAGAAAAATATGAAGAAGAGAAGAAAAAAAAAGGAGGAGGAGTTTAGGGGGGGTGCTGCTCGTACACGTGAAGGAGGGGGGGGGGGTGCTGATGATGTGAAGAGGGAAAGGGATGTGATGGTGTGGAGAGTTAAGAATAAGAGGGAGAGAGAGTTTTGCTTGTGTGTGTGTGAGTGAATATAATAGGGAGGAGAGAGAGAAGGAAGATATTAATGTGGGAGAGAGAGAGAGAGAATGAATAAAGAGAGGGGGGAGTGGGCTGTTCCTGTACGGGCCATGGGGAGAGGGGGTTTGATTTGTGTGTGGAGAGAGAGGAAAAGTTAGATATTATATAAGTATGTATATATTATATGTATATATATGTGTATACATACACATGGAGAGAGGGAGAGAGAAATAGATATTTCTAAAATAGGAAAAAATAGGAAAAATTATGTGGGGTAATTGAGCAGTCATGAGAAAGTAATATGGAGCTTGGGTTCGGGTTCGGTCGAGCCGGGTCGGGCCAAAATCGGACAGGAGGCAATATTCGAATTAAAATAGGTGTTTATAATCATGGGCAAATAAATAACATGCGGGGACTCGGATAAATGGGACACAAGTGTCAGGCGGGTAGTAGGCTTCATATGGGCCATGTCCCTATTTGGGGTCGACTAGGTTGGGTCGATGTCGGGTCCGAAAATTAAATTGGAAATTAAATCAGGTTTCACGGTAGATAATTAAGTGGCCTAAATTGAACCGAAAGTTGTGCGAAGAAAATGGAGCACAAAATGGAGTGTCTGAGTGGGACACGAAGGTCAGGGGTGAAGAGCGTCTCGAGTAGATCAGGCATGACAAGTTGGTTTCAAGAAAAAGACTAGTCTGGTGCTCCTAAATTAAAAGCCACTGTAACGTGCTTATGGGGATCAAGAAAAAGAGTGGGAAATCAATTAATAATTTAAATGGTCTAAATTGACCCGAACTTGCGCGAAGCAAAAATGATACAAGGGAACAAGTTCGAGTGGGACAGGATATATCAAAATGAAGATAATCTCGCCTACTACAAACTCCAAGAAGAAAGTTTCCAGAGACTGGCATCCCTGATGCTCTAGAATTCCAAGTCACGGTAAAGAGCATTAAATCAAATAATAATATTTATTCAAAATTATTGATTTATAAAATTGAAAAAAAATAAGCCCTAAATTCAGGGGCTTACAATCCTACCCACCTTATAAAAATTTCGTCCTCGAAATTAAAGGTTGGTAGTGGGATTAAAACATGATAGAAGATTTAGGCAATAATTCAGACACGATCCAAGAATGACGAGTTTGCACGATCAAGATAATCGATTTAAAATTGTTCAGGCACGATGAGGGATTTGGCACGATAGAATTATGATATGAACAAAATCATATGTGCATGATTTCAGAAATAAGCCAAGTCATTGGGGCACGATTTTAGAGACAATTTAGAGAATCGAAGATATAATTGAAGTCCAAGTACGGGATGATTTGTATAATCAAGGCATAGCTAAACAAGGCAAAGGAAATGACGGTAAGATGAGAAAATCATCATGCGATGGGAGAAAAAAATAATGATAAACAAGAAATAATGGTAGGAATTATCTTGCTCAATTGGTAAAAGAAGTGAATCAACTTAAGATATGACCTGATAACCATACATGTCTATCCAAAATTATGTTGCCAGAATTTACGCCACGTCAGTAAACATAGCTGCAATAAACGATAGAGTCCATAACTAAGGTATACACCCTATAATCATGTCATCTAGATTCCTTACCACGCCAACCGGTATGGCTGCAAGAGAATCTAAATTCCATAACTAGGATAGTATATCCAAAATCAGGCTCCATGTCCCTGTCAGGCTAGCTAATATGACTGCGATAAATTCCAAACTCCATAAGTAAAGAAGACACTTACTGTTCTCATTGTCCTCGTCCAAAATATGTTTATCAGGATATCTTAACCAAATTCTTAAAAGAATTATCCAAAACAAAATCAAAGGTCAACAACGAATATTAAGATTTAAAATTCAACAACAAGTCAAGGGTAAGCTAATAGAAACAACGGAAACAACTTCCGAGATAAGGTTCAGAGGAAAATATCAGAAAAAGTCCCGAGGGTACTACCTAGGTCAAGATAGAAAATGGTGGAGTATAATCTAACACAAACCTCGACCATGATACGAGGTTGGTAAATCATATTCTCTCCCCAACCTAGATGACATATAAGTTCAACTTATACCTCCCTCTGGGGTCCACAAACTCATCCCAAGAAGGAATAAAGTTTGATACGGACAGATATTTCAGAAATCAGGACGGACAGGAATGAATGGGAAAAAGTTTCAAAAATTTTGAAATAAGATTCCTAGGGGTCATCCCTGGAATCTACCAAGAGTTCCTAATATGTGACTGAGTACCAAAATCCTAAAATATTCCATGACTCAACCTTAATCCTAGGGCAGGCTCGCAGTAGTATAGAAAAGCTCAAGTACTACCACGACTTCGCATTAATTGCAAAGACTGACCTGCATGGGCCACCACTAAAAACGTGTCACGACCCGCACCCGGATATACGGGTACGAATACGTGGGCCACGCCCAGCCTACGCCGCGGTATCGGCGGTAGAACGCTGTCAAGTAATACTATACTAACTACAACATCTAAGAATCCATAACTAGAAATGTACTCATGTCACATCACGAAAACTAAGGAAGATAAGACAAGAATTAATAACAATATCACTAGAACAACTAGAATCTACAATGATCATAAGACAGGAAGATAATGAAGGAACAACAAGACTAACTAAGGAATAACTACCAGGCAACTCACATAGAGGAACAGTGTGAACCACCTCAGCTAGAATCATCCTGCAGTCCAACAAATGTGGCACAACTACTCCTAAAATTTTGTCAACATATCCAGTCAGGAGCGGAACGAGTACAAATCTCAAATAACAGTTCTAATTAGACGATATTGAAAATGTAGCAGTAAATAGAGAGAATATACGAGGTAAATAATGTGTACATGAATCATGGTAAGGCATGTCAAGACTGTAACTGAATGTAAGAACGGGGAAAATAGTATAAATCATGTACAAGAGTCTGGAACTATATCTATGTGAGTTTAGCACTAGTTTCAACATGTGACCGGCTTAGAACTTGATACAATGTTTGGCCTGGCTAATCATACGTGAGTGTATGATTAACACTATACAATGATGATACAATATCTGTGGGGTATTGATCACATATCTACGCTAACACTCCCCGTCCCCGACTGGTAGAGTGGATCCAAACAGGACACGTCACTGCACGGGATTCTAATGAGAAGGTCGCGAACCTTCTCTAGAATCAGTGACCACATATCGAGCAAGAGCTATAAGGGTGCTTGCACAATACATCCCAACCTAAGAAGGAGAAACATCTCTCGTCGGGATCCATGAATACCAATCCGTGTGACCAATGTGTCGAGAACAAGCATATCTACACTAAATACAAGAAACATAAACGATATCATAAAACAGAAATATTATCAGAGAATGTACTCGCCTGGGGTCCTGCTGTCAATATGAATCAGGGTTCAGAGTAAAGCCACAGACCTAAAGATGAAATAATACAAGAGCTGATCAGGGTCAAAAGACATACTAACATCTAGGTCAAACTAAGTCAAACTAAGACAAACTGGGTTAAGATTGACGTACAGTTGACTTTGGTCAACTGGTCAACTATGGTCAACTCTAAGTCTAATCTAGGTCAAATAGGTCAATGGTTGACTTACAGTTGACTTTGGTCAAAAAGTCAACGTTGGTCAAATCTGGTCAAACCTAGGTCAAATGTTGACTCTACTTTCGACATCTAGTCAATCTAGTCAACCATGGTCAATAAAGGTCAAACTAGTCTCTATAAACATCTACAAGGTCAACTTATGAATTTCGGTGATTTAGAAATCACTGAAATCGACGGGTCTCTAGAACAACCAAAAGGAGAAAATATTATAATAATAGGGTGACACAAAAGGGAAGAAATCTACAGATGTTGTCGGATGATAAAACTAACATCACCGACGTGTCCAGAATGGTCAAATCAGCTAGGATAGCCTGTCCAAAAGTCCAATTTGGATACAGGGGTAAAACGGTAATTTTGGGCCAAAATGATGTCCGCCGTTGGACACACTTTGCACCGAAAAACGTGCCGAAATAAAAGTGCACAAAACCTAACAAATTATATGTCCACGAATCCAGAATAACGATACGAACCCAACGGTATATCCAGAATTGGATTCCGTTGACCCGATCTCAAATTGGTCCGTTGACCCGGACATTGGAAACCGATTTGCACGGAAAAGCGTGTCGGAGCCAATGTCCTCAAAACTCAGCAAATTATATGTCAACGAGTCCAGAATGACGATACGAACTCAACGGTATATCCGGAATTGGATTCCGATGAGCCGATCTCAAAATGACCCATTGGCCCGGATATTGGTATCCGACTTGCACCGAAATGCGTGCCGGAACCAATGTCCACTAAAACCTAGCAAATTATATGTCAACGAGTCCAGAATGACGATACGAACTCAACGGTATATCCGGAATTGGATTCCGATGAGCCGACGTCAAAAAGCCCCGTTGACTCAGAAAGGGGGACCCACTTTGCACCGAAATGCGTGCCAGGGCCCACGTTCTCCAAATCAAGCAAACTTTATATGAAAACATACCAGAACGACGCCACGAGTCTACTGGTGGTGTCAGAAATTGAATCCGGAGTCCCGGGTTCAAAAATGGAATTTTACAAGTGCAATACTAAGAATTCGAACGGCCAACTTTGGCGTCGAATTCGACCGACCTAACAAGCTCAAAGTGAAATGAAATCTAAAGGGGACAAGAAGAGGGTTATACCAGCTGTGCACCGGAACTGGTGGTGCACAAAACGGAGCTGCGACGACGAAGATACGAACCCGCGAAGTTGGCGTCGCGAAACTGTCCAAAAACAGTACAAATTAAAACGTCAACTTGGTGGCCGGTTTTGATGTATCAAACGACAGAATTAACGGGTGAAATTTGAGAGGGATGAAGGGGTATCTACCGAGATTGAGACGGAGCAAAGAAATCTCCGATCCAACGGTTGGATTGTCCAGAAAATCGACGCGAATTTGCTTTCCCGAAACGTCGAAATCTGAAATTCGTCCGCGCGCGCGTCGACGGGATTCCGAGCAAAACGCTGAAATCGCCTAGACGGCGCGTCCCGGAGGACGTTGGCCGCCACAGGGTGGTGCCTGGGGGTCGCCCGGCCAGGGGGTGGCCGACCACGGCGGCGGCGATGGCCGGAACAGCGCGCGGCCGGCCGGCGCGCGCGCGCATGCTGCTGCCGTTGCCGTGCTGTAGTAGCTGCTGCTGCTCTCTGGTCGCGCGGGGGCGCGGCGGCGGCGAGCGGCGCAGGCTCGACGGCGGCGGAGGCACGGCGGCGGCGGGCGGCGACGGTGGGCGCGCGAGGAGGAGAGGAAGGTGGAGGAGATGGCCATGGTGAGGGTGGTGGTGTTGGCTTGGTGGTGTTGGTGGCTAAGGTGAATGAAGAGGAGAAGAAAAATATGAAGAAGAGAAGAAAAAAAAAGGAGGAGGAGTTTAGGGGGGGTGCTGCTCGTACACGTGAAGGAGGGGGGGGGTGCTGATGATGTGAAGAGGGAAAGGGATGTGATGGTGTGGAGAGTTAAGAATAAGAGGGAGAGAGAGTTTTGCTTGTGTGTGTGTGAGTGAATATAATAGGGAGGAGAGAGAGAAGGAAGATATTAATGTGGGAGAGAGAGAGAGAGAATGAATAAAGAGAGGGGGGAGTGGGCTGTTCCTGTACGGGCCATGGGGAGAGGGGGTTTGATTTGTGTGTGGAGAGAGAGGAAAAGTTAGATATTATATAAGTATGTATATATTATATGTATATATATGTGTATACATACACATGGAGAGAGGGAGAGAGAAATAGATATTTCTAAAATAGGAAAAAATAGGGAAAATTATGTGGGGTAATTGAGCAGTCATGAGAAAGTAATATGGAGCTTGGGTTCGGGTTCGGTCGAGCCGGGTCGGGCCAAAATCGGACAGGAGGCAATATTCGAATTAAAATAGGTGTTTATAATCATGGGCAAATAAATAACATGCGGGGACTCGAATAAATGGGACACAAGTGTCAGGCGGGTAGTAGGCTTCATATGGGCCATGTCCCTATTTGGGGTCGACTAGGTTGGGTCGATGTCGGGTCCGAAAATTAAATTGGAAATTAAATCAGGTTTCACGGTAGATAATTAAGTGGCCTAAATTGAACCGAAAGTTGTGCGAAGAAAATGGAGCACAAAATGGAGTGTCTGAGTGGAACACGAAGGTCAGGGGTGAAGAGCGTCTCGAGTAGATCAGGCATGACAAGTTGGTTTCAAGAAAAAGACTAGTCTGGTGCTCCTAAATTAAAAGCCACTGTAACGTGCTTATGGGGATCAAGAAAAAGAGTGGAAAATCAATTAATAATTTAAATGGTCTAAATTGACCCGAACTTGCGCGAAGCAAAAATGATACAAGGGAACAAGTTCGAGTGGGACAGGATATATCAAAATGAAGATAATCTCGCCTACTACAAACTCCAAGAAGAAAGTTTCCAGAGACTGGCATCCCTGATGCTCTAGAATTCCAAGTCACGGTAAAGAGCATTAAATCAAATAATAATATTTATTCAAAATTATTGATTTATAAAATTGAAAAAAAATAAGCCCTAAATTCAGGGGCTTACAGTTCATTATAAAGAGACATGGCATGAAGCGCTTTGCACTTCCCTTGCGGTGCTACGCCGCCATGATATGGCTTAAAGCCGAGGCCTTATCCCATACCGGGAACCTCATCGTAGTGTCATACTACTGTAGCATGAGGCAACCGCCTCTTTGTAGTGCCAAACTACCCAGCATGAAGCCTTAGGCTCCCTTACGGTGTTACGCCGCAACGACATGGCCTGCAAGGCCGAGGCTTTATCCCTAACCGGGTACCTCATTGTGGTGTCGTGCCACTGTAACATGAGGAACTCCTCTTTGTAGTGCTGACTACACCCCTCTTTATTTTTTAACATACAGCATTAGGCTAACTGCCTATTTACGGTGCTACGCCGCTGTGATTTGGCCTGCAAAGCCGAGGCTTCATCCTATTACTGGGCAGCACCCCACATATAGGAACCTCATTGTGGAGTCACCCCACTGTAGCATGGAGTTTCACTCCTTGTAGTGCTGCTCTACCGTGCCTTCTGTAAAGCACACCAGGCATTCACTCTGCCTGAGAACTCATTAAGGCAATTAAGCCAACCTTCCCACAGGAACTGTTTTCTGCAGAAAACAACAGTAGACAACAGTGGTTATAGGTCCGTAACCTCTCCATGCCCAATAGAACATGTACTCACCGTTCCTGATATTCTTCCGATTAGTGGTCCTCCCTTGAACCAAAAGCTAGATGCATAGTAGATAAATCTTTGAACTAATAGCATAAAACATTATGGTAGGAATACAATAATACAATATCAGAATACCTTCAAGCCCATTTTACAAGCTGTGTCTTCGACCAGCTGGCGCTTGAGGCCCTTGGTGAACAGATCCGCCAGGTTCTCCTGACTCCGAACATCAATAACTGTAATAACACCTCTCTTGATAAGTTCGTGTACTGCCCTGTGCTTCAACCGCACAGTCCTTTTCTTCCCGTTGAAGAGGTCATTTGATGTCACCGCCGCAGTCGCCTGGTTGTCGCAGTATATCGGTATCGTCGGTATTTGTGCCCCAACCATTGGAAGATCATACATGAGCTCCCGAAGCCATTATGCTTCCTCGGCTGCGGTATTAAGTGCAAAGAACTCAGATTCCATGGATGACCGTGAGAGCATAGTCTGCTTCTTCGACTTTCACGATATAGCAGCTCCACCCATTATAAAAATGAATCCACCTGTGGACCTCTCGCTCTCCATCTCTGAGCACCAGCTGGCATCACTGAAGCCTTCTACTACCGACGGATCTCCGCTGTAGTACAATGTATATGTCTGAGTCTTTTTGAGATATCTCATAACCCATTTTACAGCTTTCCAGTATTCAGCACCTGGGTTGCTCGTGAAATGACTCAGCATTCCCACGGCGAAAGCTATGTCAGGCCTTGTGGCATTAGTAGCATACATCAAACTTTCGATTACGCTTGCATACTCCAGCTGCCTGACGCTTTTCCCTGAATTAGGATTCAGCTTCAGATCATACCTGTACGGCGTATCGATCCCTGGAAGATCTCGATACCCATAACGAGTAATCATTTTCTCAATATAATGAGACTGTGACAGCGCTAGTCCAGTGTCTGTCCGGATGATCTTGATCCCTAAGATCACATCAGCTTCCCCCAAGTCCTTCATACTGAACTTGCTTGAGATGAATTTCTTTGTCTCCGTGACATAGCTAATATCCGTATCCAGGATAAGCATGTCGTCCACGTACAGACAAACGATCACACCTCTTCCATTAGCGAACTTCGTGTAAACACACTTGTCCGTATCGCTGACCATGTAGCCATTTGACCTTATAACTTTGTCAAATTTCTCATGCCACATCTTGGGAGCTTGTTTAAGACCATACACGGATTTCACCAACTTGCAGACTTTGTCTTCAAGACCCCTGATGACAAATCCCTCTGGCTGTTGCATGTAAATCTCTTCGATCAGCTCGCCATTTAGGAAAGCCGTATTCACATCCATCTGATGTATCACCATCTTATGTATTGCTGCGAGAGCAATCAACATTCTGATGGTGGTCATCCGGGCTACTGGAGCATACGTGTCAAAATAGTCAATCCCCTGCTTCTGAGAAAACCCCTTGGCTACCAACCTAGCCTTGAACTTGTCAATAGTTCCGTCTGCTTTCATCTTCTTCTTGAAGATCTATTTGCATCCGATGGATTTCGCTCCTTCAGAAAGATCAACCAACACCCAAGTGTTATTTGAGGAGATGGAATCAATTTCATTGTCAATTGCCTCCTTCCAGAAAATCGCGTCTCTGGTCTTCATTGCCTCAACATAGGTAAGCGGATCTGCTTCCACATGATAGGTGACAAAGTCACTTCCGAAGTCATTCGGCCTCCTTACTCGCTTCGTTGACGGCTCAGCGAGATCTGGTTCAACCGTGTTTCAACAACAACATCTTCTTGGACCACATCTTCATTGAAGACCTGTGCACCCTCATTGTTCTCCAGAACATCCGCAAGAACAATATTTTTGTGCCTTGCAAATTTGTCTTCAAAATATTCTGCGTCGCGAGATTCAATGATATGATTTGACTCAATATCAAGAAATCTCCGAGCATCACTCTTCTCGGCATACTCCAAGAAGATCGTCTTAGTAGTCCTTGTCCCAAGCTTCTGAATCTTCAGATCTGGAAACTTAACATATGCCAGACACCCCCACACTCGAATGACATTCAATTTAGGTCTGACCTTGAACCAGAGTTCATGAGGAGTAACGTCTGAAGTTGCATGAGGCACTCTATTTAGAATAAAAGTGGCCGTCAATGCAGCTTCTCCCCAATAGCACTTAGGAAGACCAGCAGTCAACAACATTGAGTTAATCATTTCTGTTAACGTTCTGTTCTTCCTCTCTGCTACTCCATTTGATTGAGGAGAGTACGGAGCCGTAGCCTCATTGACAATTCCATGTTCTTTGTAGAACGATGCGAATTCATGAGACCTGTACTCCCCACCTCGATCACTTCTTATCCTTTTGAGTTGTTGTCCAGTCTGCCGCTCAGCTTCGGCTCTGAACTCCTTGAACTTCTCGAATGGTTCGTCTTTAGCATTCAGCAAGTAGACGAATGCATACTTTGAGAAGTCATCGATGAAGGTTATGAAATACTTTATCCCGGCCTTTGTAGAGAACTGTTTGAAGTCACAGATATCGGAGTGTACCAACTCCAGAAGATCTGTACTTCGATTAACCCGAGGAAAGGGTTTCCTTGTGATCTTTGTTTGAGCACAAACTTCACATTTCTCTATCTTACCCCCACACTTGGAGAGAAGTCCTAGACTAGACATTCTGTTTATTCATTTACAATAAACATATCCTAGCCTATTATGCCACAACTCAAGAGTATAAGCAGAATGAGTGACTTCATTAATCACATTAATTACATTGGACTAATTTACAAGCTAAATTTTGAACATTCCTTCGGTATAAAAAGCTTTCCCGAAATATGTTCCTTTGATAGACATCACCATCTGGCCAGCATTGATGTCCATCCCGAGGCCTGCTTTGCAGAGTAGGCCTCCTGAGATCAGGTTCTTGGTGATAGCAGGTACGTGCTTCACACCTTGAAGCGTCAGAGACTTCCTCGAAGTCAGCTTCAACACCACCCTCCCGACCCTGAGCACTTCAGCTTGTGCCTGGTTCACCATCATAACCACTTCAGAAGTAGGTGTATAGGTGGTGAACCACTCCTTACTGGGGCAGACATGGCAGGAGGCTCCAGTGTCTACCCACCAGTCAGAGTCAGTCCTTACCGCATCAACCTGTGCAATCATAGCAACAATGTCAGTGATCATAGATACCTTACTAGACTCTCCTTGCTCTGATTGCTTGGTTTTTGCTTTGCACTCATTCTTAAAGTGGCCCTTCTTGCCACACTTGAAGCAAGGCATTTGAGACTTTGGCTTCTTTTTCTTGATAGAAGTTTCCTTGACTTTTAAATTCTCAGGGTCCTTCTTCTTGCTGTGGGAAGCCACCTGCTTTCCCCTTGGTTCCTTGGTAGGAACCATATTGGCGTTAGCCAATTGCTTGGACAGTGCGTCCACCTTCAGTTGAGCCCGCATCTGGTCCTCAACATAGATTTCCTGTAGGAGATCTTCAAGGGTGATCTCCAGCTTCTTCCTATGCATGTTTGCATAGAACTTGTCCCACCCAGCGGGGAGCTTTAAGACAATCCCTCCAACAACAAACTTTGCGGGGAGAGGCATTGCCTCGTCTTCCAACTTCTGTCGCAGTTTCAGGAACTCCTTCACCTGCGGCAGCATAGACTTTTCGTCCTCAAATAACTACTTGTGATATTTTTCAACCACAAATATTTTACTGCGGTTCTTGTCTTCTTCGTAGAGTTTTTCCAGAGACTCCCATATGTCTCTGGCAATTGTCTTCTTAGAATAGGATTCTGCAAGGGAATCTTCTATAGTATTCAGGATAAGCAGCCTGCAAATGCTATTCTTCCTTCTCCACTTGGCCTGAAGTTTAGTAGCCGCAGTGATTGCGGCAGCAGACCCAGTATCTGGAAAGGTAGGTTCTTCCTCTAGAAGTACGTGATCTACGTCTTTGAGTTGAAGGGTGAGATATACCTTCCTCTTTCATATTTGGTAATGTTCTCCATCAAACTTTTCTAACTTGCAAAAGTCAGAATTGAAGAGTAAAACATTAATGTTTTCCATCGTAGCGATAAAGCTTTGAGATTGTTAAAGCCGGGGCACAATTTTCGATAGAAAACTGAGAAAATGAAATAATTGTAAAAACAATGTTTCAAATCAACACTTCAAGGAAGGTGATTCTGAATTATGAGAATCTAAAAAGATTTCGTAATCAACAGCAATCGATCGTAGTACTTCTAAAAAGAAGTTCAATTAGAATTACTGGCAGCAACGAAGTAGGTGACTGGCGAAAGATGGAAGATGGCCTGCTGGGGTGAATGATCACCGTTACTCAAAGCTTTATTTGCCCTACACGAATAGCTTCCAGGAACCAGCAAGTTCGTCGGAGAACTTGGAACACTCCTGCTCTTTTGACTCCTCGGACGGACACGAACTTCCGTGCAAAAACAACGCTGGTGCGGCACCTTTTCTCTCTCTCGAAGGCTACTGGAAGATCAGAACTGTGTTAAAGAACACTTCTGAATACTCTGTTTACTTGTGCTAAAAAAACACTCGTAAACTTTCTGTGGTGGCTTCTCTTTCTATTCTGTACTGTACTCAGCCTTGAGAGAGAGAGAGGATGCCTTATATAGGCCCTGCAGCAACTGTTCGGTTGCCACAAAGTTAGAGACGTGGTAACAACCACCCCGAACATGCAAACGCATGTTCTGCTGCAAGTTACGCCAACTGCGCATACCCCGCGCTTCTTGCACTCTGCGTGACAGAGCGTGCACTGAACTGCACGCACTGCGCATGCGACGCACACAGCGCAACCAGCTCGCCCGTGCAACCCGAGCAACCCGCGCAACTCATTGCAACCTAGCACAATCCGAGCAACTCAGCGCAACCCAGCACAACCTGAGCGCAACCTGGAAGCGCACCTGGACAGCGCAACTGGGCTTGCACAACTGGGCATGCGCACCTGAGCAGCGCAACTGGGCTTGCACAACGTGGCGACCGAACAGTTGCTGACGTGCTAAGTGCAAAGTGCGCCAACAAAACGCCTAGCGACGATGCTGACGTGCTAAGTCCAAAGTGCGCCAACAAAATGCCACATTACGCCTCATGAGCCCATGAGCCCATGAGTCCGAGTTCGAGTCCGAGTTCGAGTCCGAGTCCGAGTCGCTAAGCCCCTACGTGGCTTAGCTCCCATGGAAATAAATTTTCCAAGAGCAAAAAGCATGAATGCTTTAATTGTTAATTTTAGCCTTTTTTTCATTAGAAAAATAATCCCACATGGCAAACCCATGTGCACCTCCACACCACGTGTGCATCTCCAATAATAGCAAAGCTAATATATAGGGATACAATCTCTTTATTTTTTTCGATGTGGGACTAAAGCTTTCTAAAGGAAAATCCAAAACTCCAACAGACGAGGCCCGGGCCTGCTTCGGCCCGAAGCACGTGGAGTACGTGAACCAGATGGCGGCGATCGGCACCTTGCTGATAACCGACGAGCTGTTCAGGAGCTCCGACCCGGGTGCGACGCAGAGGCATATTGCTGATCACCAATATCCCATCTGATAATAACTTGTGTTTGGATATCCAACAATATTAGTACATTCAGATGAAATAAACCAAGATCAATGGTTCCATTGGTACATCTAAAAAAATATTTTATGTTATTCTAGTGTCCATGTGTAGATGCATATCTATATATAGTTAACAAGTTCACATAAAAGAGATGTAATGTTGTGCATTCTGCTAAATAAATAAATTGTATCTATAACTTTTAGATAGGATATTTCGGGACTTAGAACATGTTCATTCATCTTATCTAGGCCGAAGTATATCTCAATAACCTGACCACTATAGGTATAATAGATGAATGACAACTACTCGTATTGAATCGTTTCAGTATATTTTCTTTCCAAGAATTCTCTTCAGAAAATTTTCTCTTTAGGGGATCTCTTTAGGAGATTTTCTCAAGTTTATGTTAGACGGCTGCTATGACGAACCCATTCAGTGATTTAATTGCATGTATCATACTTTCTATGTTACCATGAGCAAAGAATATGTTCTTTCATAATATATAATTGCGCTTTTTGAGAATTCTTTGAGCGACTAAGTGTGATTTATAGTTCTGGATTTCATTTTTTTCATTTGTTTTCTTACAAACAACCATTTAAAAACTACCAGATTTATTTCTTGTTTGTACCCATATTTTGCGAGGAAATCTACTTCCTCTTAAATCATTTTTTTTTCCATTCTCGCCAATCTCGTCTCTTTCGACATTCACGAATTTCTAGTGGTTGTGTGTTACTCGGGATCCGATTAATTGGCCGCAAAACCCTATGCTTACCAAAGGCGTTAACATCATATATAACATGCTTACCAAAGAAAATATTAATAGCACCTAATATCTTTCCTAATTAAGAACGATACAATTAATATTTCCGTCCTGTGGTAGCATCTCGAATTTGATCCTTCACCTATATAGATAACCCATCCACAGTGGCCATGAGAGCAACACCAAGAATTTACTTAGATCTTGCCATGGCTAAGCATCTCTCTTTCATCCCTATCATGGTGGTCCTACTGGTAGTATCGTTGGCCTCTCTCTGCGATGCCGCCGCGGGGGCCAGAATTGCCGAGGCCGAGGTCGAGGACGAGGGCGATTATAAGAGA
Source organism: Iris pallida (assembly GCA_029216955.1). Classification (NCBI taxonomy): domain Eukaryota; kingdom Viridiplantae; phylum Streptophyta; class Magnoliopsida; order Asparagales; family Iridaceae; genus Iris; species Iris pallida. The sequence goes on from JANAVB010011399.1 coordinate 10,235,286, forward strand.
AATTTCACCCGGTGCCAGTTGATGCTGGACGAAGGCGCACCGAAATGCTACAAGGATGTGTACTTCACCAAGTTCCTTCCTCGGGACCACGTCCAGTGCTGCAAGAACTATCTGAAGATGGACAAAGAAGAGCACCATTGCTGGGACTATATCTTCGATGACCCGACGAGCACCATGGCGTTCGAGCTTAATCTTGCCAGGTGCAGGCTCGAGCAAGAGCCGCCGGTGGACAGGAGCAACCGGACGTTCGTCGAGTGCAGGACAGAGCTGAACAAAGGGGCACCCGACTGCTGGGAGGAAGTCTACTTCAGACGCAAACTGCCGAAGATTAACCACACTGATTGCTGCTCCAACTTTCTGAGTCTGGATTTTTCGGCTCCTATTTGCTGGGCTTATCTCTTCCAATACCAGAAAGCCACTCTTGTCCTTCAGGATACTCTTGACGAGTGCGACAAAAAACGGAAGAACTGACTATGGTTATGTTTTTATTTATTTATTATTATTTATTTATTATTATTATTTTATATAACAGAAAGCAGCCGATTTTATTGATAACTGACTATGGTTATGTTCACCATTATGAAAAGAGCGCCCGTCTCTCCTTCTTGTTATTATTCTTGTATCCCCTTTTATGATATTTAGTTAAGAGTAATGCTATTCGTACCTCCAAAATGTCCCTCCAATACATTTCTCCTTATGTGGTAGCTGACGTGGCATGTAAATAATATTATGTGTCATCTGACATGACCGATGATATGGCAAATTTTAACCCAACAAATTAATTATCCAATTTTTTTCATATTAATTTAATGTTAATATTAATTAATGTTAATATTAATGTTAATTTAATGTTAATTAATGTTAATATTAATGTTATTATTAATGTTAATATTAATTTTAATTAATATTAATGTTAATGTTAATGTTAATATTAATATTAATTAATGTTACGTTAATGTTAATATTATTGTTAATGTTAACGATAATATTAATGTTAATGTTAATGTTAATGTCAATGTTAACATTAATTTTAATGTTAATTTTAATTTTAATTTTAAAATTTGCCACGTCAGCCGCCACATCAACATATCACGTTAGCTGTCACGTAAGGAGGAACGGTTTGGAGGTACAATTTGAAGGTACAAATAGCATTTTTCTTTAGTTAAATATATGTCATAAAAATTTGGATATCTACCATTATGAAAAGACCGCCCGTAGATATTGACATTACTTATCTGAAGTAGACTTTATGGTAGATATCCAAGGTCAGGAAGCTTGTTATTTAATGGTAGATATCCAATGTAAGGAAGCTCTTTTCATAATGGTAGATATCCAAGGTCAGGAAGTCTACCATTATGTCAATATCTTACTTATCTGAAGTAGACTTGTTATCATAAAAGCTTTTTCCAGTATTTTACTAGATATTGACATTTATGTATCCCCTAGTTATTATTCTTGCAAACATAACCATAGTCAATATCTACCATTATGAAAAGAGCGCCCGTCTCTCTTTAGCTTGTTATTATTCTTGGATCCATTTAAGTAGTAGTTGTAAATATATGTATTTGGATACCTTATTTTGAAATAATGTAATGAAGATGGTGATATAACATTTCGATGTTTTTTTGTGAATATAGTTCAAAGTGGTTGTTTTAAAATTGAATTGAGAAGTTTTTGGAAAGTATTATATAATGTGCAGTATTAAGCGTTATAAATGTGATGAGTTCAGTAATATTGAGTGTTATAAATGTTCTCCATTGAGCTTATACAGATTATCTATTCATAACGCTTTCAAAATGTCATGAATTGTGCACTATATATTAACTATTCATAACGCTTTTATAGAAAATATTCATGACGATTTTTTTATAACGTTTTTAAAAAATATTTATAACACCCGTTTTCATAACGGTTGCTTTGAAAAAAAGCTTCATGGTTCGTCATTAATGACGCTTTTTAGCCGTCATTAAAAGGATTTTTTGTTGTAGTTATAAATAATACTGCTGAGTCCGATAATTTCCTCTTGTAAAATACTATCATCTTTTATGATATTTAGTTAAAACACACAAAATAGAGTAAGTGATAAAGATATTTTTACATAAATGTCAATATCTAATATTATATCATGATTTGAAATATTGCCTAACCGTATGAGATTTGTAGGAAAATAATTTCCAACTATAGATTGGTAGCTACCTATTTTAGATGCATGATTGTAGAAGGTAAATTACCTACGATAGATTGATAGTTACATATTCTAGATTGGTTTTATTGTATATATTCAGTTTGACTAAACATAAAGAATATGCTATAATTCTTAAATATTATTTTCTCTCTTCAATATTACTTTCTCTCTCAAATTCTTTATGGTATTAGAGCGTTCCGGTAGCATTGGTCACTCTGAATCCCATGGCTAACCAAAACACTCAAGTTTTCGTACCCAACACTTACGAACCCACCAAATCCTTTACCATCATCAATCATACTTCAACTCGAGCCAACTCTCGACCGAATGGGTTGAGGATCCAATGGTCGTCGGGATGCACACCAACAAACTCCCAATATACGGACTGGTCGTCCCTCTCCTCGGACATATCTTGGAAAGTGTCAAGGGTATCGTGCTCAAGGACATACGGTTCAATAGTGTTCTCTATTTCGTTTGACACCAAAAAATATGCAGTCCAATAAACAACAACGAGCATCTCGTCAATCGTAATCTCAACCTCCACCTATGTGGCAATCACGTGCCAATTTTGCAATAACCACTACAACAAAAATACCTTTTAATGACGGCTAAAAAGTGTCATTAATTACAAACCATGACGCTTTTTTTTTAATCCAAGCGTTATAAAAACGGGTGTTATAAATATTTTTAAAAACGTTATAAATAATTCTTCCAAAACCATCATTAATATGTTGAATTTCTGCTACGGTTTATTTTCAAAGCGTTATGAATAGATGATCTGTATATGGTCATTGTATCACATTTATAATGCTCTATACTGCATGTTATATATTACATTCCAAATACTGCTCAATTCAATTCGAAAACAACCACTTTGAACCATATTCATAACAAAACATTGAAATGTAATATAAAGTACCATTCTCCATTTCAGTGTCTCAAAATAGGGTACATCAACATCTCACAGATATAGAGTACTTATGCTAGCTACATTTCATTGTCTCAAAATAGAGTACTTTCGCTACCATTCTACATTTCTCCATCTTCATTTCATTAGTGACTTGAATGTATACAAGAGTAACTGTTGACAACAACCTGAATGATAGTAGGATCAGTGTGTAGAGAAGTGGTCTAAGCAGGCGGTGAAGTTTTAACATGTAAATCCTGCAAATTGTAAGAGAGTTTATAAATATATCAAGTTCAGAAGTATAAAAAGACAACTCCAAAGCTACAGTGGAGTCCTTGAACATAACATAATGATAAATAAATTATACTGCTGAGTCCAAATTTCTGAACGAGCAGATGTATGGTATACCATCCTTGAACAAGCAACAGCAAGAGAAACATGCTTGACATCATCTTGATTCTCCAAGGCAATTAATAATGCAACCATCTTAATTCTCCAATAATAGCAGCAAGAGAAATTTTCTGTTTACAAACAAGTCTCCAAATTTTCGCATAACAAACCAGTCTAAGTCTATCCACATGATCAAACATGTTAATGTAATAATAATAATAATTATTAAATCTTAATATATGAAAAATTGGGCTCAGAGATTTGTGTACATGGTTCATATTTTATCGTACCAATGCTGCAAAAGTTACTGAACTAAAACCATACACTGACAAAAATACTCAAAAGTTCGCAAAAACTAATACTACATACAGAAGGCAGCATACGAAGAGTTAGCAACAATTTTCCCACAAAGCCAAGTGATACTCAAATCCAAGTGTTACTAAAGCCCAAACAAAAGTTTACTCAAAGCCAGTGATACTCAAAGAAGTTAATACTCAAAGAACCTGGGTACTCAAAAGTAGAAGTTAATACTCAAAAGTATACTCAAAGCCAAGTATCAATCATGAAGTGATACTCAAAGATACTCAAAAAATGATACTCATCTACTGATATCAAATTCTTTTGCCTAATCAAAATTAGGCAACCATTCATCATCATAGCACATTGAAAAACAAAATCCAAGAACATGAAACTAGGGTGATACTCAAAGAGAAGGAATACTCAAACTGTGTTTGAATGGATACTCAAATTGTGCTTGAAGGGTTACTCAAAACGCTCAAAAGAGCTAAGCATGATCCTGACAAATGTAACCCCAAGCCACACTCAAAAGAGAAGAGCATGAAACTCAAAGCCACTGATACAAAATAAACCATTTAGCCATTCAATAGATATTTTCAATCCCAATTTTACCAAATCCAGTGATACTCAAAGAGAAGTTAAAAGTCGAAGCCATAAAAAAATACAACTGAAACTAAATCTCAAACAAAGGTATACTCAAAGCCAACATCAATGTCAAAAACCTACACATGATGCTCAATAAATTGCACAAGATGAAATATTCATGAATAAGTCATCATTGCCAAGTTTGCAGCAACAAAGCCAACATCAATGTCAAAAATCTGCACATGATGCCCAAAAATTGATATAGAGGCAGCATCGACATAAAGAAAGAAATATCTTGAGAAGCGGCATATATTGAAGGGGACCCATATATCTTGAAAGTGATACTCAAAAAACTGATAGGGATACTCAAACTCTCTGATCTTTTTAAGTGCTGGTATACTGCGTAGAACTGACACAGAACTTTACAACCGTTAACCGATGTTTGCAGCTTGTTATTATATTAATCTAAGCTAACATTAAAATCTCCTATAGGACATAGGTAAACCAAAACAATCAAAAGTAATCTTTCTGAACTGGAGACCTCCCCTCAAACTGGCCTCCATCTTTATAAAATACAAATTCGTCCTCGGCCCCAATTTTGCATATCCTGATTCATACCTATAGTTGCACTCTAGTACTCATTTGCAACAAGAATCTACTCATCATAATAGGCTTTTTTTACTGCCCTTCTATATATATTTTTATCTTCCTCCAATGCCACTACTATAGAAACTGATACTTGGATCATAAACCACCGATATTGCCAATACCGGCGATCCTAATACTCATAGGAATTGTCCGATACCAATTCCGATACTGCAAACCTTGATCACTATCCTAAAAGAAATGACTTCAAAAACAATATATCAAAATACAATAGGGGAAGTTAATCTTAGTCTTAGCTAGACCTGAAATGTTTAAATATTCTAAATATTCCTTCCACAAGGTCACACTGCCTTCTACTTGCTTTCTGTTATGGCATTGAACTGACTGGGAACTTTTTTATACTAGGCATCATGAACCTGCAACATACCGAATTCAGATGGTCTAGTTCAAAACTGTTAGAAAACGAAAAAAAGAAAATCAAATCTTTTAATGTTGACAAATCCAAATAGCATGATTAGGAACTCATAGGCACGTATCTTGTCTCCTAGTTTGCATGAACACAAATACTAGATTCAATACAGAAAATACGGATTTGGAATATGACAATTTTAGAAAATTTAGGATACACTTATGGCATATTTGTGTGTGTGTATGTATTATAAAAATTTTAATTCACATTATGACTTATATTAGCTTGTGACTTGGCTTTTAAACTAGGAATTGGGAACAACAGAGGTAATCTATTTGTATGAATGTGTAGTTTTCATGGGCTTATTACCTAATCTTATTGCATTAGTTGAGCTAGTTGGTTTATTGATATCTTGCAATTGTATTCCACAAGTTAGATGGAGAGAATGTAATATCCACGAGTAATTGGTCTAACTAGGAAACCTAATTTATTGATATTAGCGTTTGAGTTCAAGAGAGATTTTTCTGTGGGATCGTGTAATGATGGTTCGATTTGTCGTGTACTTACGAGGTGGATGGGGGCCTTGATGTGCTTGATGAGGGTGGAGCTGCACTGGTTCTCCCTCGGCTCCTGGCGGTGGTGCCGACGGACGTACTCTGACTCCAGGGATCTGAACCCGTTGCCCCCGTCGCTGGCTGCCGGCGACGGTGGGGAGATTTGAAGACAATAATAACAAGGATCCGGAAGAAAACCTAATTTTCGAAGAGACCCTAGTATGGAAGAGACCCTAGTATATAGATTCTCCCATAGGAATACATCGATCAGAAGGATCCGGAAGAAAACATAATTTTCGAAGAGAAACCCTAATTTGAGAAAAATGAGAGAGGGGGAAAACCATAATTTTGGCAAGTACGCCCTTCTTCTCGAGCGTGCAAGTGATAGAGTCTTCAAATCCATCATCTCTCGAGCGTAATCCATCATCTCTCGGCGAGTTGGGGAGTTGGGGAGCGGGGGGAGAAGGAGAAAGAGAGAGGATGAGGGCTAGGTTTTTTCTTAAGTGCGGGGAGAAGTGCGGGGGAATGAAGGTTTTGACTTAAATTTTGGTGCTTTTTTTATAACGTTCGTATCACTGAAAGACTATCAATAACGTTTATACTGGACACTGTCATAGAATGGAGTTTTGCTGAACTTTGATGACGCTTCTTTATCAGCAGTCATGAAATCCACTTATCAAGCGTCATTAATAGGTCTTTTTGTTGTAGTGAACGGACAACTCTGAAGGCACCAATTGACTCCTTGATAGTGGTGCATTGCACCATGTTACTACCGACCTGAGTAATCTCTCAACTCATCGCTAGATACCTCGTAGGAGCCTAGCGATCCAAACTCATACTCGGACTCGGTGTGATCTAGCATGGACGAAGGGCACAAAGGGACGATTTGATGTCGTACTTTGTATTTTGCACTTCATACATACTCATCGGATGGTTCCTCGTGTTTAACGTGGCTCTGGGTAGAACGACGAGGAGTTTGGCGAGGAGTTTTGTGTAGAGTTTCGTGGGGCGTGTCGCAGAGTGTGCTGGGTTCCGCATGACTGGTGCTGACACGAATGTTGCAGTTCCGCATTGCCTATGTTAATGCGAAAACTGCAGTTACATGTAGCCTTAGGTGCATGCGAAAGTTGCGGTTCTGTGTGGACTGTATGCATGCAAAATTTACAGTTCTGTGTAAGTGGGGTCCATGAAGAAATTGTAGTTCCAAGCGACATGAGCTTACACGAAAGCTGGATTTATGCACGACTGTTTCTGTGGATTTGAGTGTGGCATTACAACTTCTTATCTACCCACTTCGTCGGAGTTAGTGTTGTAACCTCCCACTTAATGGGGGAGTTATTTCATTATTTTCCACCCACTAAACCTTAATAGGAAGTTATGGTTGCTATGGTGACTTGCCTTCATATATGTATATACTCGAGGCTTTTTTTTACTCTTCGGAAGAAGAATTAGAGTGTGTATGTTACGAGAGGTGAGTTAGCAGCAACGAGTTCAAGCTACAAAGTGTTGTCCAAGAGAAGTCCATTCTGAGTTTGACAAAGGAACGTTCCAAAAGTCCAATACCATGAACTTGCTCGTTCTTAGGTGCATATCAACAAAGTAAGGTCGAATCTCATTTTGATCAACGGTGATCGTTATCACCCCAGCAAGTTGTTTTCACCCCAGCAAGTTGTTTTCTTCAAGCATGTTTTATTTTGTTTTCGTGTAATTGCAACGTGGTTGCATTATTGTTGTTTTCAAGTTTTTATTTCCTGTAAGAAGTTTGGAATGTTGTATATGCAAGTTGTTGCAATCTTCAAATTGTAATTCGTAAGTTATACGTCATTTGTATAATTTTCTGTAACCGCAACAATAACAGGAGTTAACCAATTTATCAATACAATTTTTTTTTCTAAAAAAACATATATATTAGAAACTGTTTCTTATTTTTTTGAAATTAGGAGGAATTTTTTTTTAAGTAATTTAGCATGGATCGGCCATAAGTGTTCTTTACGGATTCAATTCATGTTATCCTGGTGTCTGTATGTGCTACAAATGCCATCCTCTCATGCCAATGTCCCTTCGTTCTCGTTAATGTCAGTACAAATAAATTGTGCATGAGATATTGATCATAATTTTTGTTTGTCGAGCATGTATGTCTCATGCACTTCTCAGTAGGTTTTTCTTTTCTATTCCAAATGGTATATTTCCACTTTCAAGTTATCCTAATTTCAACAATATAAAATCACGCATTACCAGTAACAAATCATCATTGCTTCACTCCTCACTAGTTGCAATGGCAATTTGACTTTAGCTACTAGAGGTCATTACCGTATATTGATAAAACATGTGAATTATTAGAAATTGCTTTGCAAGCTTAATTTAGAGATTTCAAAAATCTATTACGTGCAATCAACTTATTTAAATTTTAGAGATTTCAAAATGCAAGCTATATTAGTCGATCATATAATTGTTTTGGAAGTGAATCACAAAAATATACATTGCGGTGGTCTAGGAGATTATTCGGGATCCGATTACTTGACCGCACAATACTTTGCTCACTAAAAGCATTAACATCTCAACATAAAATCATGCTAACCAAAAAATATATTAATAGCACATAATATCTTAACTAATTAAGAACGATACAATTAATATTTTCCTCCTTTGGTAACATCATTCCTGATATGAATTAGATCCTTCACCTATATATATAGATAACCCATCCACAGTGGCCATGAGAACAACACCAAGAATTAACTTGGACAAAACCAACCAAGAATTCTTGCCATGGCTAAGCATCTCTCTCTCATCCCTATCATGGTGCTCCTACTAGTGGTATTGTTAGCCTCTCTCTGCGATGCCGCTGCGAGGGTCAGAGACGTCGATGATTATAAGAGAAATGTCACCCGGTGCAAGTTGATGCTGGAAGAAGGCGCACCGAAGTGCCACAAGGATGTGTACTTCACCAAGTTCCTTCCCCGGGACCACGTCCAGTGCTGCAAGAACTATCTGAGGATGGACAAAGAAGAGCACGATTGCTGGTACTACCTCTTCGACGACCCTACAAACTATATGGCACTGGAGCTTAATCTTGCCAGGTGCAAGCTAGAGCAAGAGCCTCCGGTGGACAGGCGCAACCGGACATTCGTCAAGTGCAGGACGTTCCTGAACGAAGGGGACGAAGGGGCACGGTTGGCACCCGACTGCTGGGAGGAAGTCTACTTCAGACACAAACTACCGAAGAACCACACCGACTGCTGTTTCAACTTCGCACAACTGGATTTTTTGGGTCCTATTTGCTGGGCGTATCTCTTCCAATACCAGAACTCCACTATGGTCCTTAAGAATACTCTTAACAAGTGCAACAAACTCATCCATTAGGTCTACAAATATTGTAGAAGACGAAGTGAAGAAAACACATAATGGGAACTTTCAAACAAAATTGGAACGTTCTGTTGGTTTTACTCTCGAAACTTTGTGGTAGTTGGTATCCATCACACTTGGCTTATTCATGAGAATCTTCAAGGGATTTAACTCCGGAGATGACATGGATCGTCTGCTCCATCATATAATATCGTGTCTTCTGGATTGCAAATACCGGAACGGGAACACTTTTTCTCTATAGGTTTGTACCTATTCTTACCCCAGCCATCATGCGACTAAGATAGTTATTCATGGTCTTCCTCACTCTTTTGTGCTAACAACATATCCAAAGAATGATCCATCGTACGAATGTACAGAAAAGAAAGGTTTCTTGAAATGTAATCCACCAAAACTAAATGATTGGTCATATAACTCTTTGTCTATTTAATGGTCTGCTTGGATTAAGGGTTAAGAGAGTTAAGTGAGGGGAAATAAAAATCATGTTTAGTTTGAGGGTGGGGGTTTAGGAGGCGGGGTTATAGAGGGTTAAGTGAACGTTAACCTTTTTTTGTTTATTTTTTCAACCCCAAATCAGAGGGTTAACGAGGGGGATTGGGGATTTTTATTTAAAATGTCATATTCCTTATGTGTCCCATAGAATATTATGTTTTTTTCTCTCTATTTTTTCTTGTTTTCAACTTGCTACTCCGTAACTTCTCATTTGTGAAAATATTTTGTCAATTTCTAATTAAAATTCTAATCAAATTTAACTTTATTACATATATGATAAGGATATTTTGGTAACTATTATATTTTTATTGATCCTCCATTAACTTAAAATCTCCAATTCAAGCAAGAGTTATTAAATACACCCTACTTAACTCGCCCTCTAATCCGCACAAGGTTATATAGATTGATTCTACTCCCCCTCACTTAACTTTCCTTCACTTAACCCACTTAACTCTGCTTTTTTTTCTCTTCTCAACCTAAGCAGACCCAAAATGTCTGCTAGCATTCATTGTTCCAAATGAACTTGATGCCTTTCCTTATGAGCTTGGTAAACGGTTGATACCGTCCAAAAAGATTTGATATAAATATTCTGGTATACGTTAGTCTTCCTTGGAGTCCTCAGAGCTCCTTCAGATTCTTCAGCAGATGCATGTCAAGGACAACTTTGACCTTGGGTCAAGATGGGTACCCTTCGATGTGATGACAAATCCAAAAAAATTGCCACTTGAGACTTCCAGAAAGGACTTGGTTTGGTTCATCTTGAATTAATGGTCGTGCATCATTTCAAACATCGTTCTCAGATCTTGGAGGTGATCCCGCTTGTGACTAATTTTGACAACAATGTCATTGACATATCACTATACTGTTTTGCACAAATGTTTACGAAAATTGTGCTCATAATACGCTGATATGTAGCAACATAATTTTTTAGTTCGAAGAGTATCACCATGTAGCAGTATACTCCTAATAGTGTTCAGAAGGATATGTTTTTCATCCTCCGGATACATTGATTTGGTTGTATCCTGCAAAGCCATCCATAAAAGACATTCGTTCGAAGTTGTACGTATTATCGATCATTACGTCGGTAATATGTAGAAGGAATTCATCTTTAGAACATGCAGCATTCGGATCATAGAAGTCTATGCAGACTCTCATCTTCCCATTTTTCTTCTTTACAGGAATAATATTTGCTACCCAGTCGGAAGGTTATTCTTCACGGATGAAGCCGCTTACTATCAGCTTTTTAACTTCAATTTTAATAGCAATGACACATCTGGAAGAAATTGTCGTTGTCGTTGTCGTTGCTTGACCGGTTTAATATCTAACCGAATGTTTAATCGATGCATATCTATCTAGGGATCTAGACTAGGCATGTCTTCATAGCTCCATACAAAGACATTTTTACTATACCAAAATGGTTATTTTGGAACGACCAAAGTTCGTTCCAAATAAATTCAGGAACACCTAATTACCGTGCCTATTTTTGGGCTGCCAATTTTGTTGGAACAGAAATAACATGTTCCAAAAAACATTTTTTGGAATGCCTTAAAAAGCGTTCCAAAAAACCTTACTTGGAACGCCTTAAAAGCGTTCCAATATTGGAACACCAATAAATCGTGCCTAGAAAAGAGTTCCAGATTAATTTTTTCAACACATGCTGGAACGGATAAAAAGCGTTCCAGTATTGGAACCCCATAAAATCGTTCCTAACAAAGCGTTTCAGATTACTTTTTTGCGCCACTTGCTAAAAAATGTTCCAGTTTTGGAACACCAAAATCACATTCCGAAACAAAGCGTTTCAAAACCTGTAAAGTTCCTAACATAAGTAGTTATGGTATGAATTTCAAAACATGTAGGATTCCAAGTGTAAAAGTCTGTAACAAAATGGCAATTGACAATCTTGTATAAATTTTGAGATTTTTATGAAAGTAATACTCATTATAATATACACGAAAGTAAACAAACTTCCATAGCACAAGAACATGGAGAATGAACCATGTTAGGACTACATACACTAATAAAGTTCAAATGTCTTACATAAACATTGTATATATATGTTTAATACAACATTACTAAACTATCATGCTGAAAAAACATCTGAGAGCTGTGAAAATAATTTGAGCAGCAGAGACTAATTCCTTCTGACCCTTTACGTTCTTGTTAGTGTCTGGAGAGATGATAACCGAGGAAGCAAAACATGTGATGACCTGTAGACATTTCAAAGATAGTTTAAAAGTATGACAAAATAATTTGACCACAACTTATTTCAATGAGTCGCATAAAGAAAAAAAAAAATTACGGAAGAAAAAGCACAAGAGATTGGAGATTTGTTAAAACACTTGAGGGCAACACCAAAGCCTCTATGATATTAAAATTTGTTGTAAAGTTGTTTGAAGCTAGTCCACTCTCCAGTAGAAAATATGGGAGACTTTAACTCTTCTCCAATCCGTATATGTATTCCTTACTTTTTAGGGGGCGTCTGGTATGCGGAATACTATATAGCCGGAAATTCTATATTTTCGGGAATCAAATTTTAAGGAATTAAATTTTCTGGAAAATTACATTTTCATGTTTGGTGACAATATAAATATTCCCGAAAAAAAAAATAAAAAAAATAATAACGAAAAAAAATGAACAAATATAAAAAAAAACCGGTAAAAACGACAAAAATCGGTAAAAACGAAAAAATGGTAAAAACGACATAAAATCGGTAAAAATGAAAAAATAACAAAAAACGATAAAAACGACAAAAAATCGGTTAAAACGACAAAAATGACCAAAAAAACGACAAAAAATGTATAAACGACAAAAAATAACAAAAAAGGGTAAAAACGACAAACATAACCAAAACACGACAAAAACGACATAAAATCAGTAAAGACGACAAAAAAATCAAAATGCGGCAAAAACAACAAAAAACAACAAAAAATTGGTTAAAACGACAAAAAATCGGTTAAAAACAACAAAAAAATCGGTTAAAACAACAAAAAATAACCAAAAAGCGAGAAAAACGAAAAATAATCGATAAAAATGACAAAAAATCGCTTAAAACGACAAAAAATCGGTTAAAACGACAAAAAATCGGTAAAAACGACAAAAAATAACCAAAAAGCGACAAAAACGACACAAAATCGGTAAAAGCGACAAAAAGCGACAAAAATGACAGAAAACGACATAAAATCAGTAGAAATGACCAAAAAGCGACAAAAAGGACAAAAATTGGGTAAAAACGACAAAAAATAATCAAAAAGTGACAAAAAGACAAAAAATGGGTAAAAACGACAAAAAATCGCTTAAAACGACAAAAAATTGGTTAAAACAAAAAAAAATTACGAAAAAGCGATAAAAACGTCAACAAAAGAAAAAATGTTCAAAACTAATCAAAATTGATCAAAAAATAAGAAAAAAATTTAGACAATTTTTTCTTGCCCGGACAAAAAAAAAATATCAATCTATTCTCAAGGAATAGAATTTCCATATTTTGTGGGTAAACTATTTATCCGAATATTTATAATTTCCAAAAATAAAATTTTTATAAGCCAAACAAACGTGGTAATAGATTTCCATCTTAAATTTTTTCGAAAATAAAAAAAAATATCGCGTACCAAACGTCCCCTTAGGTTTTCAAGACCTTCTTTAAGCTAAGCATATAATAAAATGGACTAAAGCTGTATGAACAGGAAAGGGAAGAAGAAAAAGAATAGTCAACATCAGAAGTTACGCAAGTACATATTTTCAACTTGACTATTATTCTATAGTAACTTTCAGAAGAGTTCCAGTAGCAGGCCTTTGATTTGTGGAGCTAATAGGGGTGTGCAAAAAAAAATACATTGTCCTCAAAAAAAAAAAAAAAATACATGAACCAGCGAGTCAAAACACACATGCTGCAAGAATCTAAGCTATTTTGCACTGATGTGGTGATTAAACATATTTTGGAACCTTCTGTATGCTAAATATATAATACAATGGCCTAGGACGTGAACAGGAAAAGGAAGAAGAAAAAGAATAGTCGATATCAGAAGCTATGCAAGTAGAAATTTCAACTTGGATATTACTCTACTACAACTGTCAGAAGAGTTCCAGTAGTAGGCTTTTGCAGAGCTACTAGGCGTGTGCAAAAAGATCTTGCTCACATAAACCAGCGAGTTAAAACTTAAAACTCACCTACTGGAAGAATCTAAGCTATTCTACACCTACTGGAGTTCAGTATAAATTGCTTCAAATCAAATGAAACGATGACACTTACCCTCGAAGGTCGCATATTTTATACTGGACTTTGGTGTTGAGGATACTGGATTTTGCTTATCACTTTTCTTGCCAAGAGAGGACGGGCACAGAGGAAGTTTCAGGAGCCTATCCATGTAAAATTCAAGCAAACATAAAGTTAGCTAAGAAATCAGTCAATGTATCCACAAAATAAGACAAGCAAGGTAATCAATTTGTTAATCATTGGAAAAGTATGATAAGAAAAATGCTCACAAATCATGCTTCCACAAATTTGATGTGTGATTTGGGCCATACAAGAAATTCGCCAACTACTACTTTAATTGTTTTTGCATCGGGAGTTTCTTTGTAGAGCTTTGCGGAAAAAAAATCTTTCGAACACACATGCTCAACTTCATTTCATATTGCGTGTCCAGTTGACAATTATGACAATTAACTCGATGCATTGGATCAATTACTTCTTTTGCAACTGCAACACAATTCCAATTACAATCAAACAATTCACACAACCTTGTTGTGGGAGTTGGTTCAGTGCTTGCCGATGTCGTTGAATCCCTTTCGCCTAAAGATGGCCCTTGTGCATTGTTCATCGGCATTGGCGGCATGGGTGTTGATTGCCCAATAGTTGCTTGCAGTTGTTGAAGCATGGGTGTTGATGACCCACCAACTGCCTGGACCATAGGAATGGGTGATGATGACCCACCTGCATGGGGTATGGGCACGTTTATTGTTGACTCACCAGTTGAGTCGTTGACTAGGGAATGGGTGCTGGTGGCCCACCAATCTGTGACTGTGGTATAATAAAAATTAAGAACGTATATTTTTATTTTATGATAGGCATGTAGTTATGATCTTTTATGTTGGTGTTTTTGTCTTTGGACTAGGAAAGATAGTCCCACATCGGCTACACCCACTACCAAAATAAGTCATATCAGCGACGAAATTAGCGACGCCGACTTAAAACGTCGCTAATATTTTTGGATTTAGCGACTCCAAAAGAATGCGTCACAATACGTCGCTGATAGCGACAAACAGCGACATATTGCGACTACCTTTAGTGTAATAAAAACCAACGTCGTTGATTTGTCGGAAAACGTCGCCAGTTTTATTAGTTCAGCGACGTTTAGCGTCGCAAAAATTATTACGTCGCCGAATATTAAACGAATACCGACGCTTTGCGACGTATTTACGGACGTCGCTAATTTCTGATAAATAGGGTTTCCTTGGTTTGACTTTTCATTTCTCCCTCTCCCCAAATTTTTTGTTCCCGCCCCTCTTCCCCGACCTCGACGATAGCCCGACCCCCTTCCCTCCGGCGCCGCTCATCCTCCTCCTCCACCGCGAGCCCCTTCTCCTCCCTCCGGCGAGCCCCTTCTCCTCCTCCTCCTCCACCGCGAGCCCCTTCTCCTCCTCCACCGCGAGATCCTCCTCCTCCTCCACCACCGCGAGGAGACTGAAGGTAAACCCTAACCCTAATTGAGGTATTTTTCGTGTCCAAAATGGACACGGAAACACATTACGACCATGTGTTCACTGATACAGTGTGTTCGTGAGGTTTTGGACACTTTGTGTCCATTTGTTGGACACGTGGACACCCCCAAGCTTGCATATATGTGTATTTCACCTCTGTACTCTTAATTCCCTCCTCCACCACCGCGAGGAGACTGAAGGTAAACCCTAACCCTAAATGAGGTATTTTTCGTGTCCAAAATGGACACGGAGACACATTACGACCATGTGTTCACTGATACAGTGTGTTTGTGAGGTTTTGGACACTTTGTGTCCATTTGTTGGACACGTGGACACCCCCAAGCATGCATATATATGTATTTCACCTCTGTACACTTAATCCCCTATATACACTTGTGTATTTTCGTATTAATTTGGATTTGCATATTGGATTTGGGTTTCAATATAGTATTTGATACATTGTTTCACCTTGCAACATTCCTACACTTATTTTAGACAATAAGTATATGAACCAATTAGTCAACATCTATTTGTTGAAGTATGGTACTCCATTCTTCGTAAGTTCTAGCTATATATGTCTCAAGATCCAATACTCAAAAATCCCAAGAAGAAGAAGAAGAAAAGAATAAAATGACATCGCTCAACACCCTATGACAACTCTTTGTAGAATTGTGTTAAAGTGTGAGTTCTACAGTATGAGTTCTACAGTATGGTTCTCTTTGTAGAATAAAATGACATCGCTCAACCCTATCGATCCTCCATACAAGTCTTCCTTCATCTATTGTCTTAAAGTGTGAGTTCTACAGTATGGTTCTCTTTGGTGAATTGTGTCTTATTATAGACAATAAGGGTTTTCTATTTTTACAGGTAACATGGCAACATATGTAAGGAAACATATAGGTGTGTGTTTGTGTTTGAAAGAGAGTGTCACAAGAGTAAGGCGTGAGCATGTGTTAGTATTTTGAGCTGTGAGAGTGTTTGTTCTATTGAGGTTAGTACCAACCGTATTTTGGCTCCAGCTCCAGCTCTATTTGCATTAATCTACGGTACGACATGGTGATCAGGACATAGTCCCTGCAGCCATTCGACTGGCGAGGCAGAAACTATGTAGTTGTAGATAAAGTTGACTGTCATCCGACCCTCATCCCTGTGCTTTCGAAAATGTACTCAAATTACATGATGGTTCCTTTAGCTTGTTTATGTTACAATTATATTATTTGTGACTATCGATCTTACCAGATAGCACCCTTGACCCGAGGAACGGCACATCGTTTGAGGAAAATAGTGAATGCTGAGGTGGCTCCTCCTACAGTTAAGGAGGAAGTGGCACCAGTTGCTAGTGAGACCGGGAGTTCTATTCATCCAGCACCGGTAGCTAGTGAGACCGGGAGTTCTATTCGTGCAACACTTGCAAGGGACGACATCTCTCCTCACGCCAAAGATCTCGCTTTTTCTAGGTGGTTGTGTGAACGTATCACTGAGCGTTTGCGTGAGCAGCGTGGTTCTCATTAGCTATTAGTACTTATTTGTATTGGACTATTTGTATTGGGTTATTTTTGTATTAGACTATTTGTATTGGACTACATATATGAATTAGTACTGTGTCAATCTCTGG
This sequence comes from Iris pallida, assembly GCA_029216955.1. Classification (NCBI taxonomy): domain Eukaryota; kingdom Viridiplantae; phylum Streptophyta; class Magnoliopsida; order Asparagales; family Iridaceae; genus Iris; species Iris pallida. The sequence continues at coordinate 10,252,383 of JANAVB010011399.1, forward strand.
ATTGTATTGGACTATGACATGGTGATCAGGACATAGTCCCTGCAGCCATTCGACTGTCGAGGCAGAAACTATGTATCCGTAGATAAAGTCGACTGTCCTCCGACCCTCATCCCTCGGCAATGATGATACGACAACCAACCGGAGAGGATACTCTGAGAGATCCATCTGAGTACGACGTATACTCTGAGAGATCACATTTACAAGAATTATATCAGTAGTGGGATTGAGTGTTGGAGGAGATATTATCAGAGTATACGTCCTACTCAGATGGGTCTCTCACCGTTAATATTTTTTTCTGACGACATGGTGGATGTGCTCCCTCAACAGATTCTTGCTCCGAGCCAAAACTTTTTCCCGGAGCTCAAGTGGACATCTTTGGTGTAGAGCTCGAGTGGGAGGTTCCTGACAGCATGTTGGTCTCCTTTGTCAAAGTATCTGTGCTCATCCCACATTGGTTGTGGGACGAGCACGGATACTTTGACAAAAAAGACCACCATGCTGTCAGGAACCTCTCACTCGAGCTCTACACCAAGAATGTCCACTTGAGCTTCGGGACAAAGTTTTGGCTCGGAGCAAGAATCTGTTGACGGAGCACATCCACCATGCTTTCAGAAAAAAATAGTAACTGTGAGAGACCCATCTGAGTAGGACGTATACTCTGATAATATCTCCTCTAGCACTCAATCCCACTACTGATATCATTCTTGTAAAGGTGATCTCTCAGAGTATACGCCCTACTCAGATGGATCTCTCAGAGTATCCTCTCCGGTTGGGTTGTGTTCTGAGCCATCCGTTCTCACAGTATTTTGTATTTTGGATTCTGTATTTTGTAATTTGGTTTCTGTATTTTGTATTTTGGTTTCTGTATTTTGTATTTTGGTTTCTGTATTTTGTATTTTGTATTTTGGATTCTGTATTTTATATTTTGGTTTCTGTATTTTGGCTCCAGCTCCAGCTCCATTTGCATTAATCTATGGTACGACATGGTGATCAGGACATAGTCCCTGCAGCCATTCGACTGGCGAGGCAGAAACTATGTAGCCGTAGATAAAGTTGACTGTCCTCCGACCCTCATCCCTCGGCAATGATGATACGACAACCTATCAGAATCCTCGACTCTCTTTCGCTTCTTGGATATTGACCCAGCTTCCAATCTCTCATTTTCCTCCGGGTCCACTCTACTCCCAATCTCTTCCTCTTTTATACACGGATCTACAGAATCAATACCATCCAAGGAAGGCAAAACTGAATCAGCATTGTCTTCCGGATCGTCCTCATCAAGGCATAACGGGTTGCTCAGCGTGTCCAGCTTCTTCAACTTCTCGCTGGCTGCAGAGTCGAAATGGAAACGGGTCCTCTTTGTCGGCCCGGAGCTCTGACTCGCACTCGTCGCCGCGCTACTGGTTTTCTCTCCTCCTCTGACGCGGGTCATAAGAAAAAAAATTTCGTACCTCTTCTTCACATAAACATCATTGCCGTCTTGTACTCGAGCCTCCTCGTCTGTGACGCTATCCAACTTCTCGGTGCCTACATTGTCACTCGAATCTTCCATTCGACTCGTATCGTCCTCTTCTTCGCCTGTCTTTTCGCTCCCTGTCTTGCAATCATCTGCTATCATCGCCGACTCATTCCACTCCTTCTCCGATGACTCCGAGAAGTTTGATAGCGTCACTGACGAGGAGGCTCGAGTACAAGGCGACAATGATGTTTATGTGAAGAAGAGGTACGAAATTTCTTTTCTTATGACCCGCGTCAGATGAGGAGAGGAAACCAGTAGCGCGGCGACGAGTGCGAGTCAGAGCTCCGGGCCGGCAAAGAGGACCCGTTCCCATTTCGACTCTGCAGCCAGCGAGAAGTTGAAGAAGCTGGGCACGCTGAGTAGCCCGTTATGCCTTGATGAGGATGATCCGGAAGACAATGCTGATCAAGTATTTTCCTTCTCCTCTCCTCCACCATGGCTCTGGACCCATCTGCTCCTCCCTACTTCCCTTCTTCTTATTTGACTCTCTCAGCCACATATGATATCCACCTCAAGTGTAGAGTCGGGGGAGAAAAAGTGGGCAGGAAGAGGAGGGGGAAGCAGCACAGCCGGCGGCATGACCCGGAGGAAGTACAGATGTTTTCTTCAAATCCGTAGGAGAACTATAAGGATATATCTTTTCACAACATGTCACCTTGTCAAAGACCCTTAATGTGAATATCATGTTACCACGGTGTCGGAAGACTAACATGTCATAATTTTCTAAGCCGTGTGTTTTGACATAATCCTTCCAACTCTTTTCTCCTATGTAGTAATCTTGCATTATTACATAGAACTGAAATCCGGTTGGAGGATTATGTCAAAACACACGGCTTAGAAAATTATGACATGTTAGTCTTCCGACATCGCGGTAACATGGTTGTCACATTAAGGGTCTTTGACAAGGTGATATGTTGTGAAAAGATATATCCTTATAGTTCTCCTACGTATGTTGAAGAAAACCTCTGTACTTCCTCCGGGTCATGCCGTCGGCTGTGCTGCTTCCCCCTCCTCTTCCTGCCCACTTCTTCTCCCCCGACTCTACACTTGAGCTGGATATCATATGTGGCTGAGAGAGTCAAATAAGAAGAAGGGAAGTAGGGAGGAGCAGATGGGTTCAGAGCCATGGTGGAGGAGATGAGAAGGAAAATGCTTGATCAGAACTTGAGGTAAAAAAGTTGTGACGTTGATAGCGTGAGAGAGGGAGAGGGTGGAAAAGTTCTTCTCCCCCGACTCTACACTTGAGGTGGATATCATATTTTGGTTTCTGTATTTTGACATAGTCCCTGCAGCCATTCGACTGGCGAGGCAGAAACTATGTAGCCATAGATAAAGTTGATTGTCCTTTGACCCTCATCCCTCGGCAATGATGATATGAAAACCTATCACTATATCTTATATAGTAGTAGATGATGTCTTAGTATTACATTATGTGAGTTCATCTTGATTCTGCTACATTCTTCAGATACTAGATACGATAAGAACATATACTACACCATATGTACAGAATATAGATGATTCACACTAATGTATGCTAGAATGAATTTTGGGTTGTGTTCTGAGCCATTCGTTCCCATATTTTGTGTGATTGTTGTAGACTTGGTTATAGGGACTGAAACCTGTGTACAGCGAGAAATGGACATTCTGTGATTGTTTGGGTCCTATTCTACAGTGAGAAATAGTTATCTTTTTAAACTGCAGGGAGAAATGGATATTCTGTATTTTATTTTTTTATTTTTTTTGCAGATTTAGCGACGTTTACCACGTCCTCCGACCCTCGTCCCTCGGCAATGATGATACGACAACCTATCACTATATCTTATATAGTAGTAGATGATGTCTTAGTATTACATTATGTGAGTTCATCTTGATTCTGTTACATTCTTCAGATACTAGATACGATAAGAACATATACTACACCATATATACAGAACATAGATGATTCACACTAATGTATGCTAGAATGAATTTTGGGTTGTGTTCTGAGCCATTCGTTCCCATACTTGGCAATTAAGCATGTGAAATAGAACTGATTATGTTTAGTTTGTCTTACGATACAGATTTTCACATCCAAATTGAAATGGATCGTTACTTCGTTGATCGTACATGGATGTACTAGCGAATCAACCTCCTAGACCGTAGGTACTTATAAGTATTGAACGTATCAGATTAGTATCGATCTATCATTTTGGTATGGGCCGTATCGGTTGGTATTGGTCTTAGCGAATTGGTATCGTCCTATCCGATATGTATCGGCCGTATAGCTAGGATTCATATTGGCCTAATCGATTTGGTATCGGTAATATCCGATAGTATAATGCCCATATCTCGTATTACGTATTGGGAATACGTGTACGTATTTCGGGCTCGTATTTTTTTTTGGTTTGTCATAATTAGTTAGCCTTGGGTTTTTATTTTGCATGTTGCATTAGCATGATTTATCATGGCATTGCATTGGCTTGGTTTGGTTCGGTTTAGTGGGTTTGGCTTGGTTTGATTTTATGTGGAGAACCACTCCCACCTACCACCACTCCCACCATAAATATCTTCCCACTCTCTCTCTTCCATTAATACTCATTACTCATTTTTTCTTCTCCATCTTTACTCTTCACCTACCAGGAGAGAGTGGAGAGCTTAGGCAAGTGCATCTTGCTTCATGGAGGAACCCCATTTTTATTGTTCCATTATCTTTCTCATGTGTTTTTAACCCACTTTAGTACTTGGCATTTTTCATTTCCATGGTTAAATTTTTATAGATCTAGTTAGTGGTATTTCCAGTTTCCATAATTTTTGATCTATCAAACTTGCATATTCTTGCTAGTTGATGGTTCCATGTTGTAGAAAATTCCCTTTTGTCCAAATTTGATCTACAGAAGTCTGGATTTGGGTTCTTATTGTTGTTTGGAGGAGCATGGAGGCTATGGTATTTTCCATGGACATGTTCTCTGTGGGAGCCATTAATATCGCTTCTGGCCGCATGAGCATTAATTAATTATGCATGGCCCTTTTTATATTAGTTGCTTGCATTAATTAGTTGCTGCAAGCTTGCATGCATTTGCATGCAACTTGTCCGAGCCGTATAGGCCATTTGTTATTCCCAGCCGCATGGGCCTTTGGCCATTAGCATTAAATAATTGCTTGTATTAAATATTCACCATTAGCATTAATTATTCAGCTTTGGTCTTAGCATTAACTGTATTTTTGCATGCTTATATGTGAGCCCGAGCCGCATAGGCCATTAGCAGTAAAATGGCCGCATGGATTAACTTAATAGCATATGCGGCTCTCCCCCGTTCTTTCCTATTTATTGAGCCGCATGGCTTAAGGATGGCATTAAATGCCTTAAAGCATTTGAATGTATGGCATTAAATGCCTAAAGCACTTGCATGCTTTAATTAAAGCCTGGTATAGTCACGTGCATGCTTTAGTTAAAGCATTTGCATACTTTAGTAGAATACATGGCATTGTATTTTGCTTAAAGCATTAGTTACACATATTAAATAATGTCTTGTCATTTACCAGCACATATTAAATAATGCCATGGCCTTGCATCCATTTCAGTCGCATATGCACTTTGTGCTGGCAATTGCATGGCTAATTCTTGTAGCCGCATGAAGATTAGTGAGCCGCATATGGCTTTGCTGCCATGATATATTTGCATTAATTGTGGGGGGTCCCGCATAGCTTCCTCTAGTTGACTTGCTTGCTAAAGTGGGAGTTTGTATTTAATGAGGGTCCCACTGTCTTTTGTCTTATTTGATAGTGACCTATTTATTGTTTCCTGGCCGCATGGGGTCCCTCCCACTCTTGGCCACATGTACAATTGTATGCTAGCCGCATATGGCTTGCTGGCCTTAAATGTTTGACTGATTTCATTTAAATAACTTCGGAGCCGCATGGGTGGCCTCCCACTCTCTTTGACCGCATGTTTGTTCTCCCACTTTTGGACCGCATGGGTCCCACTTTGATTATTTAAATGTCTTATTTGCGTTAATTGTGGTCCGAATTTCTTCCCACTCCCAACATGAAAGTTGTAGAGTTTCTCCTTGGCTTCAGGATTATATATAATATTAATATATTATTATTTAATTGTGCAAGTTTCTCTCCTCTTGATAATTGGTATGACTTGACCCGCCGTGGTGCACTCCCGACATGATAACTTGACCTGATAACTTGACAGTGAACTTGACATGATATACCTGACATGATAGTGGCCCGTCGTGGCGCACTCTTGACATGATAAACCCGGCATGATATTTCTTGAAATGCTGTTGCGATGGCTAATACGACGTGACAAGATTGAATAACTTGGACACCGTGGACGATTGTGCTTGTACAAATGAACCCGTCTTGTCTTGCATCATGTCTAGGACGGGCATCCCTGAGTACCACGGTCAGGGGGTACCCACTGAAATCGACTAAGGCTAATCACTAGAATAATCCAGTAGTCATGAAGAGATTTCCCAGCTACAGGCAATCCTGTTATCTGGGCGCCCCACTTGGGATCTGTAGCCTGCCGTCGAGTAGGACACATTTCCAGCACACTGTCATGTGTTGCACCCTCTAAGTCACCTAAGGGTACATGCGTTTCCTGGACGATGTACCCACTTGAATTCAACTCTAATTGCGTCCGGATAGCCTGGATGGTCTGCAGGGCTTGTGACTGTGGAATAATCTCGCTGCATCTTGTTAGTAACTAGGCCTGTGGTAACCCTAGTTAGTTAAAGTATCAAGTCGTACTTATTGCTTGGCCGTGAAATGTTGGATGAAGTTTACTAGTCTATTCTTGCCTTGATCCTGTACAAGATTATTACATGACCTGTTTTCTTATCTTGCCGATAAATGGTGGGAGAATCCAAGTTCTGTTCAGACGAAGGGTTACAACCCCGGTCCTTGTTTGGTTTATGGGTTGTAACCTGGTTATCTGAATAGTCCCATGGTTATCTCATCGTATATCACCTGTCCTGCTTTTCTTTAATTACTATCTTTTATATATTTTACCCTTGTGCTAATTGCTGGTTTTAGTTCCTAAGTGAAGCCTCCTTTGTGGCACTTGCTCTTTCTGGGGTCTGACCCAGCTGGTTTTGTATGGCCAGATACCAGAGCAGCTCCAGAGGATCTACCGAATCTTCAGCCACATGGTGACCACTAGACGAAATTCTGGCAATGAGTGGGTTATGTTTGGCTCTTCCACTTTATTGTAAAATTATTCTTTTGAGGCGTTTAGCCACCGAGCAAGTGTTAGCTCGTGTACATTTTTACTTACTGTCTGCCTACGGGCTGTAACATGATTGGCAACCTAGGGTTGATCATGTATGACTAAACTCTTGCTAGTCCTCATATTTTGTAACGACTAGCTTCATGATCAGCTGAATATGTAATGTTTGGGACGCCTTACTATTGTATATTTGGTGATCTTACATCTTGTAACTCTATTTACTTGCTTGTGATTGAGACACTAGGCTTGTTATTGACCTTAAGAGACTGATGGCTTGTAGATAAACCCTCATATATCTAGACAGCCATGACCGTATAGTGGAGTGGATCCCATTTCACTATACGTAGCTGGCTATGTCTGCCCCCGCTCTCCAGTATTCTGGTTCTGGGGCGTGACATGGTTTAAGTGGTGGCCCATACAGGTCTTGAAAATCAAGATATGTGAGGGTTTACCGAATAGATGTCTCGATCAGTACTCGTCCTTGAATCTCTGCTCGTATCCCCTTGATCCCTGAAATTCTTGTCCTGATCACATGCTTGTAATCGTTGATCTTTCCTGGTCCTTCCTTATTGTTCCTATGTCGTCTTCTTCAGCGGCATTGAACCTGGACCTGCCGATCAGCAAGGCAGATTACCTCCCGTGGACCAGCAGCAACCAGAAGATCAGGCCCAGCACTCAGGAGCAGCCTCCCGAGTCATACCTACTGGAGGAGAGCCGCCAGTTCAGCCAGTCCAGCCTGCAGAGCTTGATGATGGCACTTTGGTAGGTCTCATCAGATCATTGTTAGCTTCCCAAGATCGGCGAGGAGATGCCTTGCACCAGGCAGTGGAAGATGCTCTGAACAGGGACACTCATCCAAGGAACAGTGCAGCGAACAGTTTCAAGCGCCTGAACCCTCCATTCTTCGATGGCAGCAAAGATGCTATTGCTGCTGATGCATGGCTCCAGGATACTGAAGTCATTCTAGAGGCAGCCAAGACCCCGGAAGACGAGAAGGTTGCCGTGGTACGCCTGCAGTTACTGGATCTTGCCCGCAGCTGGTGGGCGGCACAGGCCGCAGGATTAGTGGCCCCTATCCCATGGGCACTATTCAGAGAGAGATTCCAGACTAAGTACTTCGATGCGGTGGCTCGGTACGATCTACAGACCAAATTCACCAATCTGAAGCAAGGAGACAGGACGGTCGACGGATATGCGGCCGAGTTTTCCAGGCTTAGTCGGTTTGCTCCCACTTTGGTGGCAACCGAGTTTGACAGAGCCCAGCGGTTCCAGCAAGGGCTCCACCTCGAGATTTTGTTGGCAGTGGAACAGTTTGAGCATAAGACTTTTGATGCAGTATTGAGGGCAGCTAGGAGGCACGAGTATACCTCCCACAGGATCATGGACAGGACCGGAGGTCGGAAGCGATCTCACGGCCAGATGACCCAGTCGACAGCACCAGCCCCGGCAGTCAGGGCTTTGACAATTGGAACTCCGAGGCAGGCGGCCTCAGTGACGTCGGTCACGTCCCCTCAGCAACAGAAGCCGAAGCAGTCTTCCGCAATGGGATGCACTCATTGTGGAAAGCCAGGACACGTTGTTTCGGAGTGTCGCAGAGCGCAGGGATTATGTTTGGCTTGTGGGGCACCGGACCACAAGATAGGGTCCTTTCCGAATAGGGCCAGTTCCTCATCGGCCCAGAATAGTCCCTCGGTAAGGGGACCAGCCCCAGTCCAGCAGCAGCAGCAGTACCAGCCTCCGAGGCCATTGCTGCCTCAGGCCCTAGCCTTCCAACTACAGAGACCCCAGCAGTATGCCCAGGTCCAAGCTCAGATCCAGAACCGACAGAGAGGTTCCTAGCAGGATATCTTTCCTCTTTCTCGTGCCTTCGATTTCCTTGCTTACATACATGATTGCATGATTGATTGCTTAGTATAGCTTGCCTGAGATTAGTATAGCTTGTCCTTGCCACTCTAGCCTCTTGATTAAATTTCGAGGGCAGAATTCTTTTAAGGTGGGTAGAGTTGTAATGCCCATATCTCGTATTACGTATTGGGAATACGTGTACGTATTTCGGGCTCGTATTTTTTTTTTGGTTTGTCATAATTAGTTAGCCTTGGGTTTTTATTTTGCATGTTGCATTAGCATGATTCATCATGGCATTGCATTGGCTTGGTTTGGTTCGGTTTAGTGGGTTTGGCTTGGTTTGGTTTTATGTGGAGAACCACTCTCACCTACCGCCACTCCCACCATAAATATCTTCCCACTCTCTCTCTTCCATTAATACTCATTACTCATTTCTTCTTCTCCATCTTTACTCTTCACCTACCAGGAGAGAGTGGAGAGCTTAGGCAAGTGCATCTTGCTTCATGGAGGAACCCCATTTTTATTGTTCCATTATCTTTCTCATGTGTTTTTAACCCACTTTAGTACTTGGCATTTTTCATTTCCATGGTTAAATTTTTGTAGATCCAGTTAGTGGTATTTCCAGTTTCCAGGATTTTTGATCTATCAAACTTGCATATTCTTGCTAGTTGATGGTTCCATGTTGTAGAGAATTCCCTTTTGTCCAAATTTGATCTACGGGAGTCTGGATTTGGGTTCTTATTGTTGTTTGGAGGAGCATGGAGGCCATGGTATTTTTCATGGATATGTTCTCTGTGGGAGCCATTAATATCGCTTCTGACCGCATGAGCATTAATTAATTATGCATGGCCCTTTTTATATTAGTTGCTTGCATTAATTAGTTATTGCAAGCTTGCATGCATTTGCATGCAACTTGTCCGAGCCGCATAGGCCATTTGTTATTTCCAGCCGCATGGGCCTTTGGCCATTAGCATTAAATAATTGCTTGTATTAAATATTCACCATTAGCATTAATTATTCAGCTTTGGTCTTAGCATTAACTGTATTTTTGCATGCTTATATGTGAGCCCGAGCCGCATAGGCCATTAGCAGTAAAATGGCCGCATGGATTAACTTAATAGCATATGCGGCTCTCCCCCGTTCTTTCCCATTTATTGAGCCGCATGGCTTAAGGATGGCATTAAATGCCTTAAAGCATTTGAATGTATGGCATTAAATGCCTAAAGCACTTGCATGCTTTAATTAAAGCCTGGTATAGTCACGTACATGCTTTAGTTAAAGCATTTGCATGCTTTAATAGAATACATGGCATTGTATTTTGCTTAAAGCATTAGTTACACATATTAAATAATGTCTTGTCATTTACCAGCACATATTAAATAATGCCATGGCCTTGCATCCATTTCAGCCGCATATGCACTTTGTGCTGGCAATTGCATGGCTAATTCTTATAGCCGCATGAAGATTAGTGAGCCGCATATGGCTTTGCTGCCATGATATATTTGCATTAATTGTGGGGGGTCCCACATAGCTTCCTTTAGTTGACTTGCTTGCTGAAGTGGGAGTTTGTATTTAATGAGGGTCCCACTGTCTTTTGTCTTATTTGATAGTGACCTATTTATTATTTCCTGGCCGCATGGGGTCCCTCCCACTCTTGGCCACATGTACAATTGTATGCTAGCCGCATATGGCTTGCTGACCTTAAATGTTTGACTGATTTCATTTAAATAACTTCGGAGCCGCATGGGTGGCCTCCCACTCTCTTTGATCGCATGTTTGTTCTCCCACTTTTGGACCGCATGGGTCCCACTTTGATTGTTTAAATGTCTTATTTGCGTTAATTGTGGTCCGAATTTCTTCCCACTCCCAACATGAAAATTGTAGAGTTTCTCCTTGGCTTCAGGATTATATATAATATTAATATATTATTATTTAATTGTGCAAGTTTCTCTCCTCTTGATAATTGGCATGACTTGATAGTGACCCGCCGTGATGCACTCCCGACATGATAACTTGACCTGATAACTTGACAGTGAACTTGACATGATATACCTGACATGATAGTGGCCCGTCGTGGCGCACTCTTGACATGATAAACCCGGCATGGTATTTCTTGAAATGCTGTTGCGACGGCTAACACGACGTGACAAGATTGAATAACTTGGACACCGTGGACGATTGTGCTTGTACAAATGAATCTGTCTTGTCTTGCATCATGTCTAGGACGGGGATCCCTGAGTACCACGGTCAGGGGGCACCCACTGAAATCGACTAAGGCTAATCACTAGAATAATACAGTAGTCATGAAGAGATTTTCCAGCTACAGGCAATCCCGTTATCTGGGCGCCCCACTTGGGATCTGTAGCCTGCCGTCGAGTAGGACACATTTCCAGCACACTGTCATGTGTTGCACCCTCTAAGTCACCTACGGGTACATGCGTTTTCTGGACGATGTACCCACTTGAATTCAACTCTAATTGCGTCCGGATAGCCTGGATGGTGTGCTGGGCTTGTGACTGTGGAATAATCTCGCTGCATCTTGTTAGTAACTAGGCCTGTGGTAACCCTAGTTAGTTAAAGTATCAAGCCGTACTTATTGCTTGGCCGTGAAATGTTGGATGAAGTTTACCAGTCTATTCTTGCCTTGATCCTGTACAAGATTATTACATGACCTGTTTTCTTATCTTGCCGATAAATGATGGGAGAATCCAAGTTCTGTTCAGACGAAGGGTTACAACCCCGGTCCTTGTTTGGTTTACGGATTGTAACCTGGTTATCTGAATAGTCCCATGGTTATCTCATCGTATATCACCTGTCCTGCTTTTCTTTAATTACTGTCATTTATATATTTTACCCTTGTGCTAATTGCTGGTTTTAGTTCCTAAGTGAAGCCTCCTTTGTGGCACTTGCTCTTTCTGGGGTCTGACCCAGATGGTTTTGTTTGGCCAGATACCAGAGCAGCTCCAGAGGATCTACCGAATCTTCAGCCACATGGTGACCACTAGACGGAATCCTGGCAACGAGTGGGTTATTTTTGGCTCTCCCACTTTATTGTAAAATTATTCTTTTGAGACGTTTAGCCGTCGAACAAGTGTTAGCTCGTGTACATTTTTACTTACTGTCTGCCTACGGGCTGTAACATGATTGACAACCTAGGGTTGATCATGTATGACTAAACTCTTGCTAGTCCTCATATTTTGTAACGACTAGCTTCCTGATCAGCTGAATATGTAATATTTGGGACGCCTTACTATTGTATATTTGGTGATCTTACATCTTGTAACTCTATTTACTTGCTTGTGATTGAGACACTAGGCTTGTTATTTACCTTAAGAGACTGATGGCTTGTAGATAAACCCTCATATATCTAGACAGCCGTGACCGTATAGTAGAGTGGATCCCATTTCACTATACGTAGCTGGCTATGTCTGCCCCCGCTCTCCAGTATTCTGGTTCTGGGGCGTGACAGATAGGTATCGGCCGTGTTGGATTATTATATACCATTTCGGATTAGTATCGTCGGAAAGTAGTCGACCAAGCTTCGTATTGTGAAGTGATATTGTTGTAGACTTGTTTATAGGGACTGAAATCTGTGTACAGTGAGAAATGGACATTCTGAGAACTGGACATTGTGTGATTGTTGTAGACTTGGTTATAGGGACTGAAACCTGTGTACCGTAAGAAATGGACATTCTGTGATTGTTTGGATCCTATTCTACAGTGAGAAACGGTTAGCTTTTTAAACTGCAGGGAGAAATGGACATTCTGTATTTTATTTTTTTATTTTTTTTGCAGATTTAGCGACGTTTACCGACGTCCTCCAACGCTGCATTGCGTCGGTAAACGTCGGTAGATAAGCGATATTATCCAGGGTACCGACGTTTAGCGACGTCAATATATGTCGGAGGACGTCGGTAAACGTCGGTGCACGTCGGTAATAATCTCCAAAAATTTTCAGGATTTACCAACATTTAGCGACTTTGAACATGTCACTAAACCACCGACGACTCGACGGTAATTCGTCGATAAATTTACCGATTCGTAGCGACACGAAATATTACGTCGCAAAGCACCGACGACACGACGGTAGACGTCGGCATTATACCGACGTATAAATACGTCGGCGAACGTCGGTAATTGCGACGTTTGGCGACGTTTAGAAGATCAGCGACTTACATTTCCGCGACCAACACGAAACGTCGGTAATTTCGTCGCTAAATATTTTTAGCGACGAAAATTGTTGTTTTAGCGACGTCTTTAGGCGTCGCTAAAATGACTTATTCTGGTAGTGACCAAATGGTTAGTATCTCAATATAATGCATTGCTTGTATTGAGGTATGCACATGAGGTGTGGTGGGGCACAAGTGTGAGCCATGTGGGAGTATTTTCCTAGAAGAAAAAATGATTAATTCCAACAAGGATGCAAGTTGATTTTTGTTGTGCGGACTCAGACTCGGACACGGACTCCAGGATATCTCGTGCATGCACGGGAGTGTTCGTGGGGTAGGCGTGGACTGGCACACTTCTATGCTGATTGTGGGATGATCTAAAATATCAAACTCTATTTTTGAGTGTTGGTATTTTAGTCCCACATCGGATAGGAGAAGAGGTGAAGTCTCACTCCACTCTATAAATAGAGCCCCTTGGCCTCCTTTGGAAGATGCACCAAGAAGAGAGTTAAAGGAGTCCGTAAAGTCCAGAAAGCTGTTCAAGTCTCAATTATTGACTTACGAGCGTTCCAGAAGTTCTTCGTGAACTTGCTGGTTCCTCGAAGCAGATCGTGTTGGGGCGAATCTTGCTTTGAGTAACGGTGATCTTAATCACCCCAGCAATAACCTTTCCTCTTCTTCTTTCTTCTTTCTTCTCCTTCATCTGAGTTGTAACTCAGTTCTGTCCGTCAACAATGCTTTTGTAATCAGATTCATATTTCTCGAGAATTATCAGAAGGTGAACGTTTGTCGAACCTCTGATTTCGACATCGAGTCTACCATCTTTGGTCAAGCCCCGAGACTAACATTTTATACTTTCATATAAGAAGTTGGTTGTCTCACCTTACAATAATCAAAAATAAAGTTAACCTTTGTCTGGATCTCATCAACCTTATTTTTCAGATCCTTCCTCTCGTCTCTTTCCTCTATGTACATGATATGAGCATGAAGAGTAGTATCATACTTTCAAAGGAATCTATTCCAATGCTTGAAATTTTTCATTAGCAGTAGTGGTACAAAAGCAGTTTACAAATGCAAATATTCTAAAACCCTCCCCGCACTGTCTAATTTTAGTTTCCCTAAGATATTGATGTTACCGGATTTGGATAGGGCCTACAAGATCTCGACAATTCCACTACAAACCCTCCATTCTATACAGATCAAAAAAGTAATAAAGAATATAAGTTTATGCTAGTGCTTAGAAAATAAATTGTGCCATATTTCAATATGCCACCACATTATCCTAACCAAAATAGTCAATTTGTAACACATATTTTCTAATGGGTACTGGTTATTGTCGTTGTAAGTTGGAATAGTAATACCTATATAATCGTTAAAAAGTTTGACTTTTGTATTTTTTTAATTTATTTTATTTATCTTAGCAGATATTTTACACTATATAATGAGGATTCAAAACGGCTCAAAAGTGAGCCGTCTAAGCTGTCATTATATCACGGTCCATTTTATTTAAAAAAAATAAATTATGTAAAAAATTGTTGAATTTTTTTTAAGATTTGTCAATATGGAAAATCGAATCCACCAAACAAGAAATATACCTTACATCTTAACCACATGAGTTAGAAAAAATATTTAACTACAATTGGATAATATTCTTATTATCCGTTACTATACGTGCTTTATTTACTATAATATTAATGAATTCTATCACGATTATATCACGTCCGCACACCAAAAATGTTATCCCTCCAATTTCACAACTTTCCCTCCATTAATTTCACTATCCATAAGCTGAAAAGTATTATCCCTCCTTTAACACTAACAAAAAGTGTTATCCCCAACTATGGTACGTTTTGTCTTTCTTTGTATATTTCTCTTTTTGCAGATAAGGTGTTTGACTAATTGCTTATGTCGACGTTTTCTTTTCTTTCCTTTGCAGGGGCTTCGCTTGAAGGAGTTGTGTGAGTATGTATCTTCCTTTTTTGGGTCGAAGGATTTCGTTCTCTTCTTAAATCTAAATATTCTACTACAGTAGAAACTCTATAAATTAATACTCGATTATTTAATAAACTCTCTAAGATAATATTTTTGGCCGGTCCCGACTCGGAGATAGGGTGCTAAATTAATAATTCGCTAAAATTATAAGATAATACATTTTTGATAATTTCTTCAGACCCCATATAAAATATAAATTAATAATTCCTTATATATAGCATATTACATGAATGATTTATGAAGGTTTCTTGAAAAATGACTCAAGAATTGAAGGTTTCTTGAAAATATTTTTAATGTCCATAAAGTGATACACTGAACACAAGAAGCATAATAAGGTGGGAGATTGAAGGTTTCTTTCAAATTGGGCCCTTCATTTGATATACACATGCATTGTATACAATAATTAAGTGGAAGGTTGAAAGGTGTTTGTAAACTACGTAAGTATTTTACTATAAATTAATAAAATATTAATTAATATATAAATTAATAATTATTAATTTATCGATTAATTAATAACTCTTTTAATTAATAAATTTTGGTGGTCCCAAGTGTATTATTTTATAGAGTTTCTACTGTACAATATCTTATATTTTGCATCTGGAACCTACTAATCATGTGTTGTGATGCGGGAACATTCCAAAATACTACTACCTGCTTATGGTCAGTTGATATTGATGGTACACATTTGGTCCCAAAGTCAATTTGTGTCCTTATGGTATTAAAAGGCAAATGTGTACAAATATGATATATTCAACAATCCTTCTTTAATATGCCTCATTTGAAGGTAAAATCATCATATTGTCATGGGGTAGCTTTCAATTATCTGATGGAAGGGCTATAGCTTATCATAAATGTTCTTTTGCAGGCAATGGTTTCTGGGACAATTGGAGGTCTTTTCGACGTAGCTTTCAATTTTAACTAAGGCCTTTCTCGATGACAATCTCCTCGGTCAGTTTATATATGAATGGTGTCAGGACTGGCGGCACAGCTTGTTGTCCGTTTCCCATATATTTCGGTGTAATCTAGAAAATGAAATAGATAGAATAGAATTTTCTACATCACTGATTATAAGGTATTATGTTCATATTCTGCTTCAGATCTGCAGATCAATTTAATCTTATTGGTTGGAAAATGGTGATGTTTTGGGATGACACATGGAGTAAATTATTCCCTAGATTATTTACAAGAGAAGATGGAGTGAGCAGTTTTAAGTCTGTGTCAATAATTGTTTAATAGACTTGCTATCTTATTTGTCAAAGGAATCAATGTGTTTGAGTTTACCATGAGTTGGAAACTTGTTATGTTACTGTTTTAAGGAAATCTTCATTTTATTTTGATTAGATAACTATGCAGTTGCCTATGATGACTGATTGGATTACTATTTTCCTTATCAAATGACTGATTGGAAATCTTCCAAGCTGTGAATAAAGGAAACAATGCAATCTGAAGACAATTTTTGTCGTTACAAATTACCAAAAACAAGTTGCAGCTATTGTAATTTGCATTGCAGGTACACTATCATTACGAATATACCACTTACTATAGACATAATCAGACTCATCAAAGGAGGCTCGTAAGTA
This sequence comes from Iris pallida, assembly GCA_029216955.1. Classification (NCBI taxonomy): domain Eukaryota; kingdom Viridiplantae; phylum Streptophyta; class Magnoliopsida; order Asparagales; family Iridaceae; genus Iris; species Iris pallida. Next base: position 10,268,706 of record JANAVB010011399.1, read on the forward strand.
TCTCTTGGTTTCTTTCTATATACTACTGCACAGATTATATAATTTGTTGATAACTCAATTTATCCATGGTGACTAATTAAGTATGAGAAAGGATGTTTTGCAAGACTCGGAGTGATGCATCGTTACGGGCACGCTGATTCGGTTAGGTGGTTCAAGATCAAGCCATGTTGCGTCTTCCACCTCATCCATTGCTTTAAAGATGGAGATGAGGTAACAATCACAAAATAACCTGTTTGTTTATTGCAAGGTTCGCAGTATCGATATCGGAATCGGTATCGGACCATTCCTATGAGTATCGGTGTCGGCAATATCGGTAGTATCGGCGGTTTCCGGATCGGAGTATCAGATTTTTTTGGTATCAGAAAACAAATAATTATTAATAAATTATTAACATTTAAAAAATATATTTTGTACATTTAGGCATTATTTTAAGTAATTTAAGTATTATTTCTTAGTAGTTTTGAAATTAAATAAAATAGCAGTCACCTTTACCGATTGGTTTACGTGCAATAGATCAATTTTCTTCTTTTATATGCTTTTACAATCTTATTATGCTTCAAACCTTAGTTGATTTGTCTTTTTTCCTTCAATTTTCTTTGCCAAATTGATCGAAAAAGAGATCTCCAATGTCGGTATAGGTCAGTATCGGATCAGAAAATGTCAAACCGTATCGGTATCGGCCGTATCGGATCGGTATCGGCCGATACTTTAAACTATGGTTTATTGGGTATCTTGATCAGAGATGCATAGTACTGTTGAATATTCTTAGTAATTAAACAAGATAAATTTTCTTTCTTTCTTTCTTTATTTGTTTGAGAGAAGATACATTTGCTTTATATATCCGCCTTTGCACATATTACAAAAGAAGATAATATATTAATGCTTGATATTGAACCATGTTGCGTCTTCCACCTCATCAGCTACAAAAGAAAACATTCTTTAGGAATATGTACAAGTGGTGAGCTATTTAGCTTTACAGGTATTTTGTACGACAAAGTTCTCAAAGCATTTTCTTAAGGGTTCTTAAATAACATTCTTAACGATAACCATAGATGTCTTTTTTATTTCCAACAAATCTAAATTCATTTCTAGGACAACTTATAAAAGTAGGGGAGGAGGCTGCTTTCGTAAGCAGTATGAGACCATGTGTTGTGGCCAGGTTTATGGTTGGTTGTTATTGGTTCCTCTTACCAGTTCAATGAAAAGCTTGTGGTTTATGAGTAAGATTTTGTGTTTTGGTTTGGTGCTCTAATTTACTCAGATTTGTTAAGCATATACACAAAATTTTGCCGTAGGAGGCCTTTGGGTGGCTGCCTCACGTGCAATGACTTAAAAAAAGAAGTTATTTTCGGATTATAGTTATAGTTTTTATTTTTAATTTATTGTCTAATGTCTTGTTGTTCTAATTCATTTTGATTATTTAATTTTTAATAATGGCATTTGCTTGTAGCTGACTCGAAGGGGATACATGATACAACCTCCTGGCGTTCCTTGTTCTTGATTGGCCAACGAGGTATAAGATCGCTTTGGATGCTGCGGAAGGCACATAGACATAAAGTTAATAATATCCTCTTCGATGCCAACTTTGGGGCTTAAGTGTCGGATTTTCGGGTTGCAAAGGCAATCCCGAGTGCATGTCGGTTATTGCTGGATCCTGTGGATACATTGTCCCGTGCTAGTTAGTTAGTTAGTGTCGATCAATGCTTCTTATTTGATATCTAAAACTTGTTTCTTATGTACGTAGAGTATGCATGCATATACTATTCTGGTAACAGGTAACAGAGAAGAGTGACATACATATACATTTTGGGGTTGTTATTCTGGAGCTATTGACCGAAAATCGTCTGATTAATCCGGAGTTTGGTGAGAAGGACATGGTAAAACCAAGGCCACGGTCTCAACAACAACAATAGGGGGAAGTAGAACAATGAATTTGTATTTGTATTTGTAGTATTCGTATTTGTATTGTAATCAATATATTTCTATTTGTAAATTTTGTGTGTGTGTGTATATATATATATATATATATATATATATATATATATATATATATATATATATATATATATATATATATATATAGAGAGAGAGAGAGAGAGAGAGAGAGAGAGAGAGAGAGCAAATGACCTCTAGCCTAGTGGTTAAGAGAGATGCATGCGGCCCGAGTGGTCAGGAGATCGATTCCCGATGGGAGCGTTCGCCACAATTACCTTCTTTCATATATATATATATATATATATATATATATATATATATATATATATATATATACAGGGGCGGATCCAGAAATGTATATTGGGGTGGGCTAGAGTAAGTTGGGGTGGACTAAATGTAAGCAAACTCTTATAAAAAAAAATCAAAATCAAAAATCTATATGGAAAAAACAAGGTAAATTTTTTTTTTTTGGGTGGGCTCCAGCCCACCCCAACCCCTACCTCAATCCGCCCCTGTATATATATATGAAAATATATATATATATATATATATATATATATATATATATATATATATATATATATATATATATATATATATATATTGGAAACAAAATCAACAACGTTTAAAAACGGTTGTAAGATAAAATTTTAACGAGCTTTCTAGACATTGTAAAATTTATTTACAATACTTTTAAATCATTAAATATTACAATTACAACATACAAATATTATTTACAACGCTTCGCAAACATGATTGAATAACATATATAACATTTTCCAAAAGTTGTATAATTCTTTTTTACAATATTTGTACACTGTTTTACAAAATCTATGCATAATATTTATTGAACATGGTAGATATTATTTCTACCACATCTGCGGAACGTTGTTGAAATTATAGTTACAACACTAGTAATATGTCTTAAAAAGTATTTTTACAATACTTGATAAAAAGGTCTTCGTTAGATTTTATAAATTTTAATAATGTTTGTAAACCGTTTTGGGAAGAACTTCTACAACCTTTTTACAACGTTCAAAAGAACGTTATGGAAGATACTCTCTCCTTTTACAACATTGGATATATATAACAACATTCTATTAAACGTTGTAACAACATTTTTTCAATGTTGTAAAAGGGATTTTTCTTGTAGTGTTGCCTAGAGTGTTAGCAACCAAGCCTAAGCTTCTACTCCTCCTCCTAGTGGGGTTAGACATCACACCCAAGGCCTCAAGACCGGCTCCCATGCATAGCCCAAGGGGGAGAGAAGAGAAGAAGAAATGAAGAGAGAGTGAAAAGAATGAAAAGAGAGAGGAGAGAGAAAATTAAAGGATATATATAGAAGGGTTAAATTAATTGTGACCGTTGGATCGCGATCTGCGACTCATTCTAAAGCAATTTCATCCATTGATAGAAAACTAATTATCCAATGTATAATAGAATGTATCATCACTATTCACGAAAAATATCTAAACACTATTCATCAAAATATCTAAACACTATTAATCAAAATATCTGAAATCGAAAATATCTAAAAGTCAAAAATATCTTCGGGTCAACGGTATACCGTTGGTGCATACCGGTACACCGTCGGTATGCCGGTCAAGGAGAAAATTTTATAATTTGAAAAAAATTTAGATACACATAATTCAGAAATACAAAAAAAAATTGGCAACAAAGGTTACAATATGTTCTTTCATAATATATAACTGCTCTTTGTGAGAAATCTTTGAGGGACTAACTATACTTCTGGATTTCATTCTTTTTATTTGTTTTCTTACAAACAACCATTTAAAAACTACCGTTTATTTCTTGTTTGTACCCATCTTTTGCGAGGAAATCTACTTCCGCTTAAATCATTTTTTTTGCCAATCTTGTCGTTTTCGACATTCAAAAAATTATTTTTATTTGTAAAAATAATTTGTATTTGTATTTGTAGTCGTATTTGTATTGTAATCAATATATTTTTATTTGTAAATTGTGTGTATATATATATATAGAGAGAGAGAGAGAAGAGAGAGAGAGAGAGAGAGAGCAAATGACCTCTAGCCTAGTGGTTAAGAGAGAGAGAGAGAGAGAGAAAAATATATATATATATATAGAGAGAGAGAGAAAAAGAGAGAGAGAGAGAGAGAGAGAGAGAGAGAGAGAGAGAGCAAATGACCTCTAGCCTAGTGGTTAAGAGAGATGCATGCGGCCGAGTGGTCAGGAGATCGATTCCCGTGGGAACGTTCGCCACAATTATCTTCTTTCAAATATATATATATATATATATATATATATATATATATATATATATATATATATATATATATATATATATATATTGGAAATATATATATATATATATATTGGAAACAAAATCAACAACGTTTAAAAACGGTTGTACGATAAAATTTTAACGAGCTTTCTGGACATTGTAAAATTTATTTACAATACTTTTAAATCATTGTTGATATTACAATTACAACATACAAATATTATTTACAACGCTTGGCAAACATGATTGAATAACATATATAACATTTTCCAAAAGTTGTATAATCACTACAAGAAATTTTGCTTATAGTTACGACGAAGATCAGTCGCCAATATATATTAATAGTGACTGAATTTCGTCAGAAATGATGTTAGTGACGGACTAATCATATGAGTAATGGAGTTAGTGTCAGTCACTACTACGAGCGACACTAATACTACTAGTGAAGGACAAATCCCTAAATCCGTCACTATAATTGGAGATACCACGTAGATAAGTATTTATCTTTCAATATAAAAAAGTATTTAATATTTATTACTAATTAATTAGTCAGTCACTATTGTTGGGTCATTAATAATTATTACTAACTAATAAGTCAGTCATTATTGATTGGTCATTAGTAGAATTATTATTAACTAATACATCAGTCACTAATGTTGGGTCATTAATAATTATTACTAACTAATAAGTCAGTCACTATTGTTTGCTCATTAATAAAATTATTACTAGTTAATCTATTTTTGACAAAAATTATTACTAATTAATAGGTCAGTCACTAATGTTGGGTCATTAATAAAATTACCAAAAAAATTAACCACATTCTTAATAGTTTGATATGTCATTAATAATTTAAGATATCAGTCATGATTACTAGATGCATAAGTAGAAGCTAATTTCTTTCCACCAAATTATTCTGAAATTCACAATTTCTTCATCCAAAATAATAGAAGTTGGTTATTATTAGAAAAATTGAAAACAAAAATAATATATTCACCAGATTAGACAAACAACTCAAAAATAACTCCAAAACAATGTCGTTTATGCTATTAACAAAAAAACACATTCTACATCAACACAAATTTATGTTCTAAGTTGTAATGAAGAAACATAATAAAGCACTCGATTTCGCGTCACACCAAACCCCTCACCACATACTCGATTTCGCGTCTCCAGGCTCATTGCTTGGACATATGTTTTTTGTCGCAATTCCAACGTGTCATGTCCCTCAACTGTAACCAGAGTCTCCAAGTTCTGCACCATCTCAACCTGAAAATTTTAAATTTATATGTAAAACCAAAGTTATTATTTTTCACAATATTTATAAAACAAAGATTATTATGTGTAGAAGAATATTTCTTACAAACTTCATCCTAGCATATTCAAATACCCATGATATTTTTGTATCCTTTCAAGTATGTTTGTATCTAAAAAAGATATTGGAACATGTGCCTCTCCATACTTCTTAGCCTTGTCATGAAAACATAAGCATAAAATATACATATAAATCACAAGTTCATTTTAAAAAAAATAAAAATATAATCGCATTCGTATACAAACAAATTAAAGAATATAAAAATAACGTAAATAGGAAAAAAAATCAATGGTTAGGGTTCTAAATTACTTGACACGGTGAGATCTCCTCTCCTCCCTGGATGAGACACGGTGGAAGAGAATTGAGCCCCACTTACCTCCCTAGATGAACACCTTTAAAATAAAACAAAAAATTATTAGAGAAGGAGGAGATGAGTAAATAACGGAGGAGATGAGAGAATTACAAGGAGAAGAAAATTCTCATAACCTAGAGACGGATGAAAGGAGTAGGAGAAGAGGAAGAAGAATTTTAAAGGAGTAGATATTTAGAGGTAGGGAGGATCATAAATCCTTTATGACCAAATATCCTAGAAAGAAAAAAGTGATGACACGGAAGAGAAAAAAGTGGCGTCCAATTTTCCAATCCCACTAACCCGGTCCCACAAATCTTTAAAATTATTATATTATTTTTCTTCTTAAATTTATTATTTAATATTAATCTATTTTTTTTATTAGTGACTGATTTAGAAGTCACTAATATTTTTCACGAAACATATTTAAACTATTTTCTTATTTGATGATTAAATAAAGTTTAGTGACTGAATAGTCAGTCACCATTAAATATTTATTCCGTCAGAAATAATATTACTAACATTTTTCTTAATCCGACACAATTAGTCTTTTACTAGTGACTGAATATTCATTCCGTAACTAACTTCCGTCACTATAAGCAAATTTTCTTATAATGAATTCTTTTTTACAATATTTGTACACTGTTTTACAAAATCTATGCATAATATTTATTGAACATGGTAGATATTGTTTCTACCACATCTGCGGAACATTGTTGAAATTATATTTACAATACTAGTAATATGTTTTAAAAAGTATTTTTTATAATACTTGATAAAAAGGTTTTCGTTAGATTTTATAAATTTTAACAATGTTTGTAAACCGCTGTGGGAAGAACTTATATAACCTTTTTACAACGTTCGAAAGAACGTTATGGAAGATACTCTCTCCTTTTACAACCTTGGATATAACAATCTATTAAACGTTGTAAAAGTCCATTTACAACATTTTTTCAACGTTGTAAAAGGAATTTTTCTTGTAGTGTTGCCTAGAGTGTTAGCAACCAAGCCTAAGCTTCTACTCCTCCTCCTGGAGGATTAGACACCACACCCAAGGCCTCAAGGCCGGCTCTCATGCATAGCCCAAGGGGGAGAGAAGAGAAGAAGAAATGAAGAGAGAGTGAAAAGAATAAAAAGAGAGAGGAGAGAGAAAATTAAGGGATGTATATAGAATGGTTGAATTAATTGTGACCGTTGGATCGCGATCTGCGACTCATTCTAAAACAATTTCATCCATTGATATAAAACTAATTATCCAATGGATAATAGAATGTATCATCACTATTAACGAAAAATATCTAAACACTATTCATCAAAATATCTAAACACTATTCATCAAAATATCTGAAATCGAAAATATCTAAAAGTGAAAAATATCTCCGGAGCGGTATAGCGTTGGTGCATACCGGTACACCGTCGGTATGCCGGTCAAGGAGAAAATTTTATAATTTGAAAAAAAAAATTAGATACTCATAATTCAGAAATACAAAAAAAAATTGGTAACAAAGGTTACAATATGTTCTTTCATAATATATAACTGCTCTTTGTGAGAAATCTTTGAGGGACTAACTATACTTCTGGATTTCATTCTTTTCATTTTTTTTCTTACAAACAACCATTTAAAAACTACCGTTTATTTCTTGTTTGTACCCATCTTTTGCGAGGAAGTTTCGCTTAAATCATTTTTTTTTCACCAATCTTGTATTTTTCGACATTCAAAAAATTATTGTGGTCGTGTATTATCCTATTATTTGTTTTGGAACTAAATCAAAAAAATATCGAAAATGATATTTTGTCCACGGTTTGTAACCACGGACGTAAGTGTCAGCCGATGTGGCGGCCAAGCGGACAACGTAACATTGTTGAAAAAATATACATTGCATCTGGGAGATTACTCGGGATCCGATTAATTGACCGCACAATCCTATGCTTACCAAAAGCACTAACATCATATATAACATGTTTACCAAAAAAATATTAACAGCACTTAATATCTTTCATAATTATGGACGATACAATTAATATTTCGGAAATATTTTTTGTCCGCTCTGTTAATGGAAGGGCACCAACCGCCCGCCCGCGGGCCAAGTAGCACCGCTTGTAACATCTTTCCCACTACGAATTTGATCCCTTCACCTATATAGATAACCCATCCACGGTGGCCATGAGAGCAACACCAAGAATTTACTTAGATCTTGCCATGGCTAAGCATCTCTCTTGCATCCCTATCATGGTGCTCCTACTAGTAGTATCGTTGGCCTCTCTCTGCGATGCCGCCGCGGGGGCCAGAATTGCCGAGGCCGAGGTCGAGGACGATTATAAGAGAAATTTCACCCGGTGCCAGTTGATGCTGGAGAAAGGCGCACCGAAGTGCTACAATGATGTGTACTTCACCAAGTTCCTTCCCCGGGACCACGTCCAGTGCTGCAACAGCTATCTGAGGATGGACAAAGAAGAGCGCGGTTGCTGGTACTACCTCTTCGACGACCCGACGAGCACCATCGCGTTCGAGCTTAATCTTGCCAGGTGCAAGCTCGAGCGAGAGCCTCCGGTGGACAGGCGCAACCGGACGTTCGTCGAGTGCAGGACGGAGCTGAACAAAGGGGCACCCGACTGCTGGGAGGAAGTCTACTTCGGACACGAACTGCCGACGGAGAACCACACTGACTGCTGTTCCAACTTTTTAAGTCTGGATTTTTCGGCTCCTATTTGCTGGGCGTATCTCTTCCAGTACCAGAAACCCACTCTTGTCCTTGAGGATACTCTTGACAAGTGCTACAAAAAGCTGAAGAACTGACGATCGATGTCCTTTGCCAATAACTAATTTAATTCCTTGTTTTTTTTTTTTTTTGGGTGTACTTTATGAAAAAATGTTTCATTTCATTTCTCAAATAGTTCACTCGCGAGTAATTGATGATATATTACCATTTTTGCCGATTTTGTACAATGAAAACCGCTCGACACATTAATCAAATGCATTTCATTAGCCATCTCGCCCAAAATGCCAACATAACCGACAAATGTCTCATCTAAAGTGGGAACTAAATTAGCCCCTAATATCTCACTTCTGATACTTTGATACGATAGTGACCCATCCTTTGTAGCGACTTTCCTGTAACTAGCTATCTCAATGATAATTTAATGTTAACAAACTTATTCCCTTGTGTTCTGTTTGCATCGTACAACTTTCGGATCAATTTAGGCCAATTGATTATCTACCGTAAAACCTAATCCAACATCCAATTTAATTTCAGGACCCGACATCGGTCCAATCTAACCAACCCAATATATGGTCTGATCTGTTTTGAGCCTACTATGCACGTGTCACTTACGTGCCACCCAATTGATCTCTCGTGTGCTCCTATTTCATCCATGATTATAAATAATTTAAATTTATAATTATGATCAAACCTTAGTCCAAACTTAACCGAACTTGATCCAACACCCAATCCGATTTTATGTGATCCCTATCATGACTACCCAAACACCCCACAAATATCGGTCCTTCTCCCTATTCTAAAATATCTCTCTTTCTCTCTCTCTCTACTTTACATAAATAGCTCATTTTATATATATATATATATATATATATATATATATATATATATATATATATATATATATATATATATCCTCAACACTCCCCCCCCTCTCAGCCAACTTCACTCTCTCTCTCTCTCTCTTTCAAATATCTCTTTTTCTCTCTCTAATATAGATATTACCCTCTCTCTCCCCCCCCCCCCCCCCATCACCTCACAGCTCTCTTTCCCCTCTCCCCCACATTCAGCCGAACCCCCCCCCCCCCCCCCCTCACTCTCATCATCATCAACACCACCACCATCATCATCCTTACCATCACCATTAACACTACCTCAACCACCACCATCATGAGCACCACCATCACCCCCACAAACACCACCACCACCACCATCACGAGCACCACCTCCTCCCTTCGCGAACCCCGCACGTCGCACGTCGCCACGGCCACGACCGTCGTCGTCGTGCCGTCGCCGTGCAGCTGCAACAGCAGCAGCGCATGGCAACGTGCGTAGTAGCCGCGCGCGCGCACGGACAACCGTGCGCCACCGCCGTCGCCGCGCACCGCCGTAGCCGGCCACCGCGCGGTCCCCATGTCCCCCTCGGACGGACGCATCTCCGGCAAGCCTCCCCGTGGCCACTGCCCTCTTCCCCGATGCACCGCCTAGCCGATTCGTGCGTTTTCCAAGAAATCCCGTCGTGACGCACGATTTATTAGAACAGAAAGTGCGCTTCATCGCAGCAACTTCGTGCACATTTTTCAAAAAATTCGATCGTTGGATCAACGAACTCTTTGCTCCGTCACAATCTCGGTATATAGCTCTACCTCTCCCTCAAGTTTCGTTCGTTAATTTTGTCGTTTGATACATCAAAATCGGCCACCAAGTTGACACTTTAAATTGTACTATTTTTGGACAGTTTTGTGGAGCCAACTTCGTCGGCTCGTATCTTCACCATCGCAGCTCCGTTTGGCATGCCACCAGTTCCTATGCGTAGCTGGTATAACCCTCTTCCTGTCCCTCAAATTTCATTTCATTGTGAACCCGTTTGATTGGTTGAATTTGACACCAAAATTGGCAGTCCGAATTCATAAGTTTCAACTTGTAAAATTCTATTTTTGAACCCGGGACTTCGGATTTCAATTCTGACACCACCAGTAGACTCGTGGCGTCATTTTGGCACGATTTAATATAAAATTTGTTATATTTGGAGGTCGTGGATCCTGGCACGCATTTCAGTGCAAAACGTATCCTATAGTCCGAGTCAACGGATCAATTTGAGATCGGCTCTTCGAAATCCAATTCTGGATATACCGTTGAGTTCGTATCGTCATTCTGGACTCGTTGACATATAATTTGCTGAGTTTTGAGAACATTGGCTCCAGCACGCTTTTTCGTGCAAACCGGATTCCAAATGTTCGGGTCAACGTGTCATTTTGAGATCGACTCATCGAAATCCAATTTCGGTTATACCGTTGAGTTCGTGTTATCATTCTGGATTCGTTGACATATACTTTGTTTAGATTTAGTGGACTTTGGCTTCGACATGCATTTTCGTGCAAGTCGGATACCAATATCCAGATCAACGGACCATTTTGTGATCGGGTCATCGGAATCCCATTTTGGACATACCGTTGGGTTTGTATCGTCATTCTGGATTCGTGGACATATAATTTGTTAGGTTTAGTGCACTTTCATCCTAGCACATTTTCGGTGCAAAGTGGGTCCCACGGCGGACATCATTTTGATCCGAAATTATCATTTTGCTCTTATGTCCAAATTGGACTTATGGGTAGGCTATCCTAGCTAATTGGACCATTCTGGACACGTTGGTGATATTTATTTTATCATCCGACAATATCTGTAGATTTTTTCTTATGTATCATCCCTAATTTATATTTAATTATTATTATTAGTATATATATATATTTATCTACTTGGTTTTTGTAAAACTCTAGAATGAACTTTGAGTTTCTAAGGACTCTTAAGTGTTGGCTATAGGCTTAGTGTCACCACAAATTGGTCTACTATGCTAGGGTATCACTTAGCTAAGTGTCCCAGTTAGAAGTCGTGGCACATCACTAGTGTTGGAGTTAGCAGTCTAGAGTCTTAAACATAGAATAGGATCTGAGATTGTTATATCCCTTTTTACAGTGACAGGACACTAGGCTTCTTCCTCTACATTTTTTATTTCGTTGTCTTGCTCGAGGCGAGTACCCCTACAAACTCTATTTTACTGCATATGATAATGAATTACGTATGAACCATGTTAAAATACCGTTTCTTGAACTGCAAGTCATATCTTCACATGCTTTATACTGCTCTAAGTACCTACCATATTTTATACTGCTCTAAGTACCTACCATGTTTTATATTGCTCTCAGTATCTACCATGCTTTATACTGCTCCCAATATCTTTCACATGTTTTAAACCGCTCTCGTATCTCTCACATGTTATAGCTTGGGTTATGGAAAAACTGATAGTTGAGTACATGATCATGCCCCCTTCTCCCCTACGTATGTCCCAAGCAAGATCGTATTTTATATGCATACCTTATCGTAGGCCATTATTCCATATTTTTGTACGGATGTACACCTATGCTTGTAGACTTGTACGTACGTACATTTTATTACATGTTGTCACGCCCCAGAACCAGAATACTGGCAAGTAGGGACGGACCAGGCCAGCTACGTATACCAAAGTACTCCAGTACTCCGAAATAACGTATAAGCTGTATAGATGGGGATTACTACTACAAGCCAACAGTCGATCCTAGGTCAAGAATCCTAGGTATCTCAATCACAGGCAGTAAACAATGTACAAGAAGTAAGATCATCAACTGGAATATAAAATAGTAAAGCGTCCCAAACTATCATATATCAATGATCATGAAGCTAGTAATACAGAGTGAAGACTAGCAAGAGTAATACTCATACATGATAAGCTCTAGCTATAGTCTAGAATATGCAAATCATGTTCTGGCCCGTAGGCTAAATGTCAAGTCCAAAACACGAGCTAAACACGTGCTCGGAGGCTAAACGCCACAAAAGAATAATGTACATAACTAATGGGAGAATGAAATAGAAAACCCACTAAGGTACTCTGGTGCTCTGGATAATCACCAACAAGTGGAAGGTACGGAAGATCCTCCGGGCTCCTCTATCAGATCTGGTCAATGCAAACCAGTGGGGTCAGACCCCCAATAGCAAGTACCACAAAGGAAGCCAAACTATGAACTAAAACCAGCATGCGAATCATAGCAATGGATAGAGACAGAAATAAGTAAAAGCAAATCGAGACTCGTGCGCTACCAATGCACTTATCCCAAGAATAGGAAGACAATGAGTAAAGCAACATGTAGCATAAAGTAAAGGACATGTGACGTAATGTAAACTGTGTACATGTAAGGAAAAGGAAGCATGTGAACATGAAACATAAAATAGACATGTGAGCATGTTAAGTAACTAGAACATGTGAGCATGTTATGTAACTGGAGCATGTGAGCATGTCATGTAACTGGAGCATGTGAGCATGTCATGTAACTGGAGCACGTGAGCATGTCATGTAACTGGAGCATGTGAACATGTCATATAACTGGAGCATGTGAGCATGTCATGTAACTGGAGCATGTGAGCATGTTAAGTCTATATAGAACGACAATAATTAGATGACTTAGGAAGTATTCTGGAACCCAAGTTACAACCCGTAAACCAAACAAAGACCGGGGTTGTAACCCTTCTCCTGAACAGAACTTTAGTATCTAATCATTTACCGGCAAAAGTAAAGCATAAACAAGGATGTACTGAAAATAAACAAATCCGGACACTGCCTAGACAAACTAGACTAGACTGGACTCCATACAATAGTCACGGCCAAGCAATGAGTACGGCTTTATACATTAGCTAACTAGGATTATCACAATCCTAATTACTAACAAATGCAAGTCTGAGAATTCCAAGTCCGGTTACCTGCCTGCTGCCACCTATTGGTCATGCCGGAAAGTGATTATATGTGTGACTTTGTGCTCCCACGCGACGGTGAAGCTGGGAGAGTGCTCATCTCGACGGATAGCTCCAAACCCTTAAATTAAATGTTATAACGACCTAGACCAAAGGCAACAGGTAACTGGAAAATCCTCCCCACCCATGTTCTAATGATCAATCTAGTTATATAATCCTTACCATTTTCTTGGATTCTGGGTGTGGCATTCCGCAGAATCCATCCTAGACATGAACATGCAAGACTGGACAAAAGCGAGAATGTGCACCATAACAAGCCACAACAAGAAAATATCATAAACTGGAAGTTAGGAGTGCGCTACGACGAGCCACTATAGGGAGTGCGCCATGACAGGCCACTATCATGTAAGCAAAGAAAGACATGTACGAAAGTGCATCACGACGGGTCACTATCTAGTAAGCAAAGGAGACATGTAAGAAAAGTACGCCACGACGGGCCACTATCATGTAAGCAAAGAAGGCATGGCAATAATTAACATAGCTTGTAAGAAAGAATCTTTAAAGATATATCATGGCATGTGGGAAATAATAATTAAAGCTAAGTACATTTCATAGAAAATGATTGAACATGTGCTAGTGTCAAGTGTATATAGGGTGTACAAGCATTCTCTAACTATACAAGATCATCTAATCATGTTAAAAAATTATTACAATCGAAGAAAATATCAAAAAAGGACAAAAACGGGCAGAAACGGGCAAAAAACAGACTAAAACAGCATAAAATGGCATACCGGCGGTATACTGCGGCATACCGGCGGTATACCGGCCTAAAGACAGAAAGTTTCTGGTGCAAAAAACGGCATACCGGCGGTATACTGCGGTATACCGGCGGTATACCGGTTTTTTCAAACAGCAACAAAATTCAGAATTTTGCCAAAACTTGTTTCGGCCATAAAAACTTCATTTTAAATCGAAATTCGGACTTTCAAAAGTCAAAATTGAATAGAATTGAATTTCCTACAACATGGAAGTATTAGTTTTCACAAATCAAAATATTTGATAGATCAATACCTCAAAATACTCCCAAACAGAGGTTATCGGAACACCGAAACGGGTTCCGATTGCCACCAAACTCAAATCCATGATATACAAACTATGTGAGGGCCTCATATATGTATATGTGACCAAGATCCATGATGGTAACACTAGTATCACTCTTGATACCAAGTTTTTCTACTAAGTCCATATTGGGTTTTAACAGAAAATCAAAACCTTGCTTAAACAAATTTGAAAACATGTATATATACGAGAATCATAAGGAAAACATATTTAACAAAATGAGTTTAGAACAATTATAAGTATTTACTACCAAGGAAAATAAAATGACAACAAAAACATTTTTGTTCAAGATTTTTGGCAGGATGTACTTGCCTAGGTTCAGCTCCAAGCCTAATCTTCTACTCCTCCTCCTAGGAGGGTTAGACACCACACCCAAGGCCTCAAGGCCAAGCTCTTGGCAAGCTCCAAGGGGGAGAGAAGGGCAGAAGAAATGAAGAGAGTGTGAAAAGAATGAAAAGGGAGAGGAGAGAGAAAGTGAAATGGTATATATAGAAGGGGAAATTAATCTTAGCCGTCGGATGGTGATCCATGTGAATATCTAAGTCAATCCTAACCATCGAAACAAAACCAAATATCTAATGGATAATAGGGTGCATCTACACTATTCATGAAAATATCTAAACACTATTCATCAAAATATCTAAAATACTATTCACGAAAATATCGGAAACACTATTCATGAAATATCTGAAATCGAAAATATCTAAAATGTGGAAAATCTGTCTGGACGGTAGGCCGTCGGTATACTCCGGTATACTGGCGGTATGCCGGCCAAGAAGAAAATCTATAAGTTAGAAATTTTTTTAAAGCATTACGAAAATCAAGAAAATACGAAATATACTACAAATACGTATCCGTATATAAATACCGATACTGTGAGACGAGTCTCACACATGTAGACTTGTACACCGGTACATTTTATACCTATTGACGATCACGTGTCTACTCCAGTTTTAAACATTACATATACATCTGTCGCCATGACAAATATAACTTCTACATGATAGACTGTGATATGACATGATTCTTATTTATTACATCTCTTTTTATTCCATGTTAAGTATGTTTAGTTTGTAGAACTAGTACTTGCTCCCGTCCTGACAGGATAACGTTGTAGGCATACTTTCGGAGGAAGATTTGCTCTGTGATCTTTTCTATGGATCCACTACAGAGGACCAGGTCATTTCTCCCGAGGAAGTGCCCGCAGTGAACCTCACTTGGTAGTCTCGCTTAGATTATTTTTGGCTTAGTTATTTAACAGTTTAGACTATATCTTTAGTCACTGGATTTTGTCTCCAGTTTGATACTTTGGAAGTGTATTATTATGTATATACTTATTTTGCTTCGCTTATAGCTGCTGTGTCGTGATAAACCTTGTAAATGTGATATTAGAACTGTTAGCAGCTTAGATCCTTTATTGTCTATTCTTAGAACAGCTTACTACGCTTTAACCAAGCGTAGGCTGGACATGGCTCGGCCCGGCCCAACAATTTGGGTATAGGGTCGTTACACCATCCCACATCGTTCAAAAAAATAGTCAACTAGATCTCATATTGGCCTGCGCCAAAGAGGTGGGGAATCGACTCTTCCTGAGCGACGATACAGCAGTGGCATTTGGAGGATAGAATGAACCCTTGGCATCGAAGAACGTCGCCGGTAGGGATTTTACCTTTAAAAACTCTCCAAAGCAGGATGGACCATTTGATCGGACTGTTCGGGCTCCAGATTGTTGCTAAACCACAGATCGCAGATCCTGGTGGGAGGCCGAATGCCTCCACGAGGTCACAGGCGACCAATGCCAGTCTAATTTTTTTAGAACACGTTGGAGTGACCATCGCCGATCCACAATTAGATAAGGTGTTCGCCCAGAACTCTACCCATTAAGAGGTGTAACGCCCCAGTCCCAAAATACGTAGGACTAGAAACGTAGACATGTCAGCCGTATAATAAATATACATAAGCTGTAAAATGCAGTAGAACCATAACTAATCTCATCCACACAAAATAAATGAATAAAAGATATCATATAATGATAATAAATTGTCTTGATACAATATGTTGGGCGGAGACAAATCTACTACCAACAAGTAAAGGAAAAAATGAGAAAAGAAATGATTTTGGCGAGCGAAGCGAAGACGATCCAAGTGCAATCATCCTCGAAGAAATAGCGATGATCACGGCTAGAGCGAGAACACCTGCGAAAGACAAGAGCACACACCTGGCGAGATAACCATGTCCTCAGAGGGACGTAACAAGACACATAATCATGCCATATAAACTGAATAAATATTACTCAAATAAATAAGTCAATTGAATTATAACATGGTCCAATACACACCTATTGAACTAGCGTACCATCCCCCCAACCAAACAAGGACATGAGATGGTAAACTAATTCACGGTGACGTATCTTTCCATGCTATGAATCCAATATGGTATCCGGACCCCAACAAGGTTCAATACCTTCTCATCGAAGTAGTAGGTCACACCTACAACCAAACAAGGACAAGATGTGACGAACTAATCTGCGACAAGTTATTGTTCCAAGTCACGGTCAGATACAAGTACCCAAACCAAAAGTACTCGTACCTAACGGATAAAGATGCCTAACCGTTCTAAGTGAAATATAGTTAAGAACAATCCTTCCTACGCATGGGCCCTGGCTAAATAGGATCGGCATGGTCCCCCTTGGGGAACTAGAGGCCCAATTAGTAAGAGCATAACGTTCCGCAGAACGTCAGTGGCCGTCAGTAATAGTGGGTAATCTGACCCGCGTCTCCGGCGGAGCTCACGGGTTACAAAAGGGAAAGTGCATCGAAGCCCATACGCTAAGGAATTTTCCTCCCCGTCCAATGCCTACTATGTTGTATTCACAACAGAAAACCTCGATAACCGCTAAGTCAAACTAAGCATGCAACCTCTATTAGCGGTTATTCTTATCGTACGGCTTATACGTACCAGTGGCCAGCCAGTCACGCATGTTCGTGTTCTACATGCGACACACAATTTCGTGTTACAACATGTCAAGGCCAATGAATGCAACACACAAGGTGGTCCCTTAAATCTAGGTTTAATATGTAAGAAAAATAATACATAGCAGGAAATATAAATGAACAGTAGTTCTAACAAGTTATGCCATGTATCACAGTTTATTTTGCATAAAGAAAATAATGAATTATGCATAAAATATGAGCTAAATAAATAAACAGCAAATGGCAAGGTGTCTTGCCTGAGGTCCTTGCTGGTGAAATCGACAATCCCGTTGGGTACAGAATAGTCACAGGGCTACACAAGATGAACTCAGACAATGTGACAAACTTCTAAAATAAAAACAAAAAATAAAATATTCTGGAAAATTTTTGGGAAAAATAAATGATATGTATTTTTCCGTCAGCATTCCGAAACTTCAAACGGTTCGTGATTTAGATTCCTGGTTCTCCCAGAATCTCGAAAACACTAAAACGTGTCAGATTTCGGACAACTGACACTCCATAAATTTTCCAGAAAATTAAGTTCCGAATTTATGAAAATAAAATTTATATTCAAAAAATATACCTCAATACGATTCCAACAAAAAAATTGGAGGTCAAACGGAGTCCGGAGTTGGGAGTTATGGTCATTCGAAGTTGCTACAACCTTTGAAAATTGGGGCTGAATTTATGACGAAAAAAAATAGAGAAATTTTGACAAGGATAGTTTGAAAGATGATTTTATTCATAGATTCGATAGATATATATATATATATATATATATAATGGCTAGCAATTAGCAAATTATGATAGGATTAGAACTAAATCAATAAGGATGATTATGATTACCAACTAATTTGGATAGGAATAGGATTGGTTTAAATAAGAAACGATCTAATTAATGATAGATATGATTCCAATAGGATAAGAATTTCTAATGGATAAATCTTCCCATAAATTTAAATCAAATAAATTATTTAAAAACAAATCAATTTGATTGCAATCCTTTAAATGATCACCATAATAACTTTAAGTATTATTCTATATTATCAAATAATTCAAATCATATGAATCCAAATCCAAATCAAACTCAACATAATAACTTTAAAATAATATCTAATATTTATCAAAATAATTTAAATCAAATAATAAATAAATTATTTAATTAAATAATATTTCAAATCTAGATTAGACAAATCATAATACTCCAATTAGTCATCGTAAGTATTTTAAACAATATTTAAATTATCAACATAATTTAAAGTATAGTTGATAACCATCAAGATAATTTAAATAAATTCAAACATAATCAAATAACTGATTAACATATCAAAATAATACTCGATGTCATCAAATATTATAAAACTTACTTTTATAAATCCAAATCTTTATTTAAAAATAAATCGACAAAAAAAAAATCTTTTATCGCTAAATTTTTTTAAAACCAATTTTTAGAAGACCAAAAATAATAAAAACATATTTATATTTCAAATAAAAAATTTGAGAACATTTTTTTAGAACCAATATTTCAAACCATTAATTTAAAACTAGTTTTTGGTAACAAAAGTAATCATAAAATATCTTTTACAAAATTTCTACGAAAATTACTTTTAAACACGAAATTAAAATATATAGATATAATTTAAAAAAATAATAATTTCGGGAAGATGAGTTACAAATCTACCCACCTTTGAAAATTTTCGTACTCGAAATTTAAGGACTACTAGGATAGACGGACTTGATTGATCGGTAAAAGGATAGTAAGAATTTGTGATAAGAGAAAATAGATGGAAGAAAAAAGAGAATTTCTTTAATGAGAACATTAATCAATTTGGATGAAAATAGAAGAAGTGAATGGATATGGCTAGATGTGCACGGACATGATGCACAAACACATTTGTAGGTGGAAAAAATTAATGGAACAGAGAATAATGATCCTCTCCTTATATAGGAGGTGGAAGATACTATTTAGATAAGGATTATGACAGTTGCAAACCCCTTTTTGATATCTCACTTTTAAATTTTAATCAATTTAAAACCGATTCAATCCAATCCAATTTCGAATTAAATCTGTATATATTCAAATCCAAATTTAATATTGATAAATTCCATATTTAAATTAAGCATATTAAAAGTAATAAGAAAATTTCAAATTTAAATACCCATAATAAGTTTAATGAAATAGAGAAATTCAAAATAAATTTTTATAAATAATATAAAAATAATAATAAATAATTTTAAAATTTACAATAAATATTTGACTATTTGAAATACCTTTGTAATAAATTAAAATAATTACTAAAATAATTTTGAAAATTTAAAATATATACATGAATTGAATTTCATGTACTCGCATGCAATTAATATTTTACATAAAACATATTTTTCCATTATAGTACATAAAAAAGAGAAAAATATCATTTCTTAAATCATTACCTATACTTGTATAAATAAAAAGTATTTTATAGTAATGAAAATAAAACATTTGACTAAATTTTTGCAAAAAAAATATTTATATACAAATTATTTACTCTTTATGTATTTCGAAAACAAAACTATTTACTATATTTACGAAACCTAAAATAAACTATTTATGTAAAATAACTAAATAAATAAATATCACGTATGTACGTACTCGCACTTGTCGTATAAATATCCGCATAAAACAAATATATAAAAAAAATGTAGTAAAATTTTAGGGGGTTTACAAGAGGCGTCGCCACACAGAGGAGGCGTCACTATCCGTGGTGGCTGAAATTGGGTAAGAGCGGGGGAAGTAGCGAGCAGTCATGTATGTACGCCACAACGACGGTTTTGTCTGAAGTTTCCACCAGAGCTTTACTGACATCGCGTCGATAATCTCCTTGATGTTGCGCACTCCTAGGCCCCCTTTTTCTGTCGGTTTCGATATCACTTTCCAACTGGCCCAACGTTAACGACGGAAACCTATTTTGTGGCCCCAGAAAAAGGTGTTGAATAAATTTTTGATAGTGTGAATGATGCTCTTGGGAGGATTGCAAGCCGACAAGGTATAGTGTCACTCCCGTTTCCCGTTATATGTATCTTCAGTATACATATACAGATTTCTGACATTTATCAGGTGGACCGTAGTTAGACTTGTCTTGCTTAGCCTAGTCTTGGTTTAATCTTGACTTAGTTTATTTGATTTGATTTGGTTCAATTTGATTGGTTTAGCTTGCTTGGTTTATTCTGGTTTAGTTTTGGTTTCGTTTGAGATGGTGAGGCTTACTATATAAGTCAACTCCATTCTCTCTCCTTTATTATTTCTCATAACTTCTTCTTCCTCCATTACTCTCCCACCAACCTAGAAAGTCCTAGGCAAGTACAACTTGCTTTATGATGGATCTCAAGTTTTATTGTTCTATTCTCTTCCTTACTTGATTTTAAGCCTCTTTAGAACTTAACATTTTTGGGTTTGATGGATGGATTCTTGTAGATCTAAGTTCGTAAAATTTTCGGTTTTCCTTGGTTTTGATCTCTGAAACTTGGTTATTTTCAAGATATAATGGTTCAATATTGTAGGAAATTCAATTCTACCCAATTTTGGCCTTTGAACCGCTTTATTTCGACTTCGTATGAGAAAGTTATGTCATTTTCGTGTTCATGGGTTCTCCACACCTTTTGGTGCTGTCGCGATGATAAACAGTGCTGCGTGCAGTGTCATCACTGCCACGTGCCGTACATGTGCACAACGTGCATCGTGGGCACTTTTGCCCTCGTGCACCTTGTAACTTGTGTGCCGTGCGCCCGTGCATTTCTATGTCGCGCAAACCGTGCACCGTGCTTGCATGCAACGTGCCGTGGGCACTTTTGTCCTCGCGCACCTTCCAAATTGTGCGTCGTGCTCCCGTGCATTTCTCTATCGCGCGCCCACGTGACGTGCTTGCGCGGAGCGTGCACCGTGGACACTTTTGCCCTCGCTCACCATGCAACTTGTGTGCCGCGCGCCCGCGCATTTTTTCTCGCGTGCCCACGTGCCGTGCTTGCACGCAACGTGCGTCGTGGGCACTTTTGCCCTCGTGCACCTTGCAACCTGTGCGCCGTGCATGATTTTCTACCGCACAACGTGCGCCGTGCTTGCGCGCAACGTGCGCCGTTGGCAGTTTTGCTCGCGTAACTTGCGCGCAAATCACTCCAAATGACTGTTTTTACCCGTTTGAGCTATTTTGTAGCTGAAATCTTGAAAAAACTCAAAGCATGAAAGTTGTAGATCTTTGTCTTGCCTTCAAGAATATTCTTGTTTTAATTTAATCAGAGTTTATGTATGACTGATGATTTCAATCATAGTTGTTTTTTTGGCATGTTTTCTTTATTTGGTAGTATTTGATATTTCGTTAGCAAAAAAAAATTCTTATCATGATTAGATGATCTTGTACAGTTAGAAAATAATTGTACACCCTTTATACTTTTAACACTAGCACAAATTAAATTGTCATTTTATGCCAAATAGTTACTTTATTTATTTCTTCTCACATGTCATGATAAGTCTTTTATCTAATTCTTCTACATGCGATCCTTACTTATTGTCATATTTGCTTATTCTTGATAGTGACCCTCGTATTGCACTCTTAAACATGTCTTTCATTGCTTACATGATAGTGGTCCGTAGAGGTGCACTCTTGACAAGTACTCTTACATGATAAGTAAACCTAGCATGACATGCTTAATCAAGATGCTGTTGTGACGGCTATCTTGACTTGCTAAGTAACTCTTGTCTTGACACCGTAGGTGTTTGTACTTGTATAAGCTACCAGTATCCTCTCGCATCATGTCTAGGACTTGCATCCCAGGTTACCACGGTCAGAGATTCATGTTGAATCTGACTAGGTTAATTACTAGATTGATCAAAGTAGCTCATATAGAGAGATATTTCCAGTTACAGGCGATCCCGTTATCTGGGCGCCTTGAATGGACTTGTAGCCTGCCGTCGAGTAGGGCACATTTATAGCCCACTGTTGAGTAGGGCACTTCTTAAAACAAGTAATATGCACACTGTCATGTGTTGCACTCTAAGTCACCTAATAATTCTTAATAACTCTTACATGAATCTCGCATGGATAACCTGGATAACTGCAGGACTTGTGACTGCCGGAACATCTCATTACATCTTGCTAGTAACTAGGCTGGTGATAACCCTAGTTAGTTAAAGTATCAAGCCATACTCTTTGCTTGTCCGTGAATGTTGGATGGAGTTCTATCTTGTCTAGTCTTGCCAAGATGCAGTACATGGCTATCTCAGGACATGCTTGTGTATGCTTTACTTTATCGATAATTGGTTAGAGACTAAGTTCTGTTCAGGTGAAGGGTTACAACCCCGGTCATTATTTGGTTTACGGGTTGTAACTTGGTTACCGGAATAGTCCTTTAGTTATCTTATCGTTTATCACCCTGTTTTCTCTAACTTATGTCTTTTGTTATTTCATTTATGTCCTTATGTGCTAATATGCTGGTTTTAGTTCTTAAGTAAAGTCTCCCTTGTGGCACTTGCTCTTTCTGGGGTCTGACCCAGCTGGTTTTCTACGGCCAGATTTTGGAGCATCACCCGAGGATCTCCCAGTCTTCCAGCCAAATGGTGAACACTAGAAGAAACCATGGCAACGAGTGGATTTATTTTGCTCTCCCACTCTATTGTGAATTATTCTTTTGAGGCGTTTAGCAGCCGAGCAAGTGTTAGCTCGTGTTAAATACTTACATTTCTTGTTTGCCTAAGGGCTATAACAAGATTGACAAATCCTATGGTTGATCATGTATGTCATGACCCGCACCCTAGGTAAGGGTACAAGTGCGTAACAGCGCCCAGCCTACACCATAAAAATGGAGTAGAACGCTGTAGGTCTGCTAGCTAACAAACAATATATAATAACCTGTCATCTCCGTACGGAGGATATAATCTGAAATACTGATAAACTCAATCACAATCTAGAAGGAAGAATCATGGCACAAAAACTAGATAGATATAAATCACAAAGTGTAATATCCAGCTCAACAAAGAGAAAAAGAGTCACAAAGTAATATGGTTATACAATCCCAAATATAATATCATAAGTGGCAAGCTGGAGACAAAGTCCAGTCCAAAACAATTCTAACTAATAGATAATGTCTCGTCAGACGGAGCTAAGCCCTGCTGAACCAAGGTCTCCAAGTCTATGCCCACTACGTCATCCGGACCGTAGTAGGTACAGTAATCCTCCTTATCAGCATCTGTAATATTTTGTCAACAAATCCAGTCAGGATGGAACGAGCACAATCAACTAACAATAGTTCACAAGATATGACAAAAGCTATAAGACTGTAAATAGAAAGTATATACAAGAAATCATGAAATGTACATGTGAGTATCATGGCAAGGTAAGTTGTAAATCTAGAGCTAGAATAAGGTAATTAAAACTGATCATGGCATGTACAAGAATCAAGAATCATCTATCTAGGTGTGTGAGTACTAGCTACAATATGTGGCCGGCTTGGGAACTTGCACAATAGTAACAGGCCTAGCTAATCATACGTGGAGTGTATGATCAACACTCATAATCAATCGATACACAACAGGTGAACAATAGGAATTGACCATATATCTACAATAATACTCTCCGCCTCCGAGTGGTAGAGTGGATCCAAGCAAGACACATTACGACACGGGATTCTACAAGAAGAGAGCAGGTCTCCTCGAGAATCGGTGTCCATATACTGCAGAAGAACTACAAGGGCTTGAACAAGATATACCAAGATAACAAGGAATAACATCTCATGTCGGGATCCATGGATACCAATCCGTGTGACCAATGTGTCAAGAACAAGCATATCTACACTAATTACATGAATAATAACAATTATCGTAAATTAAAAAAGTTATCAGAGAATGTACTCGCCTGTGATGTGATGGATAAGTTGACTGAGTCCAAGAACAGTGCCTCAATGACCTATAGATAGAATACTGTATCAATATAATGGTTTGGAAGTGAAATCAAGTCATACTGAGTCAAACTAGGTCAAAACACGTCAAACTAAGTCAAACTAGGTCAAACCAAGTCAAACTAGATTATACAGAGTCAATCTAAGTCATACTAGGTCTAACAAAGTCAAACTAGGTCAAGGCAAGTCAAACTAGATCAATCTAAGTCAAAGATTGACTTATAGTTGACTTTTGGTCAACTGGTCAACTTTGGTCAACCCTTAGTCAACTCTAGGTCAAACTTGACTAATGTTGACTAACAGTTGACTTTTGGGTCAACTAGTCAACATCGGTCAAGTTCTAGTAAATTTTAGGCTACGATTGACCTTCGGTTGACTTTTGATCAAAATAGTCAACTGTGGTCAACCGAGGTCAAAACTAGTCCAAGTCCACTATTCCTAACCATTACCAACCATAAAAACCTCATTACAACTATATCTTAAAGTATAAAACTCACATGTTATGAAATTGGTATTATCCTAACATATCCCGCTTACCCTTTCTAATGTAATCCCGATCCTTAGCCTCTAACTCTGACTTTAGACTTTCCTACCCTCATTCTAAGTATTCTCCTACTCTCTAATATGGTATTCTAACCTTCTTCTTGAATCTCGATTACCGTATCATGGTATCTTGATATCTAAAAGTCAAAAAGGGCAAAATTACATTATCTTAAGGTAATTGAGAATCATGAGATACCAATTTGGTATCTAAGGGATACCACACAAATCTAAATTCTAACTAGAATACTAAACTCCCACTATCTAACCAATACTAACTCGCTATCTAACTATCTAATCTATCTAGTATTCATTATAACTTATCTCAATACCTTACATTATCTAACTATCCCCTATTCTAACATATCCCTAACTCTAATACTAATAC
>JANAVB010011399.1:10296503-10332504 GCA_029216955.1 Iris pallida
GTCATGTATGCCAAGTTTGGTCCAATTCTGAGACAGTTGATTGGATCGCCGTTTTGCGGGCCCCACGGTCCGACTCAACGGGTGATTTTGTGCACGGTCCGTCGAAATCCAACTTTGGACATACGGTTGGGTTCGTATCGGAAAAATGGACCTGTAGACATATATTTTGACGACTTTAGAGACCATAAACTCTGGCACGCTTTTCGGTGCAAAGTGAGTCCAACGACGGACATCGTTTTGCCCAAAATTATTATTTTTCTCCTGTGTCCAGAATTGGACTTAAGGACAGGCAATCCTAGCTAATTTGACTATTCTGAGAACATTGGTACTGTTTATTTCTGCATCTGGAGACTTCTGCATGTGTTGACGGATTGTGGCTCTTTGAGTGGTATAGTATTATTGGTTTCACCAGCTAAGGACCTCAGGTAAGTGCACTTTCTGATTGCTTTCGATTCATAGTAGTCTTTTTGTTTCATGTCTATACATATATCTTGCTGCTTGTTGACACGCTCGTCACACGGAGTAGTCGAGAGGGGAAATATCTTAGTAGACATGTGGACTACACAGAACTATCCCCATGATGTCTATTCGTGAACAATAGCACCTATATACGACACGTGCAGGTGCCGGATTTACCTCCTAGCCGTTCACATGTCGAAACGGATATTTCATACCACATAGGTAGATATCTTTTATTTATTATTCCTTTTTTTCTCCACCGTGCCATGTCTTCAGTACTTTCCAGTTTTTATATCTCATATGTTATTTTCATGTCTTGCTAATTCTATTGTATTTTCGCATTGTCGTCGGTTTGTGTACTTGTTCCGTTCCTGACTGGAAACCAATCTTTTTCAGGTTTAGTCGCGATCACTCTTAGCACTGGAAAGACATGGTTATGCTGAGGCCGACCTAGATAGTGGAACTAGTTGTCATTTTCATTAATTGTGAGAACTTTGTATTTTCCTTTAAATATAATTCTTATAAATATTGTAATAAACTTAGAAATGTGAATGAGCAGCAAATATTATATTTTGTGATTATGAGCAATTATTTCTTGCGGGCTTGACAGCGTTCTACCGCCGACTCTGCGGCGTAGGCTGGCTTGACACGTCTCGTATCCGAAAAGCGGGTACGGGTCGTGACAGCTATATCGGGGTATATATGGGATATATATGGTATATATAGGTATATATATTGGGTATATAGATGGCTACTTGGGGGGGTCAATGGGGTGTAATGGGGCCTTGCAGCTGCTCCTAGCTGCTGCTGCTGCCAAATACTGCTGTTGCTCCTGCTAACATGCTGCTTCTAACATGCTGCTGCTGCTGCTGTTTTTGTTGGGGGGGGGGCAGCAGTTCCTAATCCCCCCTTAGTAGCTGTTGCTAATTCCTTCTCTCCCTCTCTAACTCACTCTCTATACTCTCCTCTATCTCACTCTCTATACTCTCCTCTATCCCACTCTCTATAGTCTCCTCTCTCTCTCTCTCTCTCTCTCTCTCTCTCTATATATATATATATATATATATATATATATATATATATATATATATTTTTTTTTTTTAATATATATATATATATATATATATATATATATATATATATATATGTGTGTGTGTGTGTGTGTGTGTGTGTGTGTGTGTGTGTGTGTGTGTGTGTGTGTGTGTCTACCTATATATGTATATATGTGTGAGTGGTATATATATATATATATATATATATATATATATATATATATATATATATATATATATATAGTGTCATAGTCGTATCAAATTATTCGATTTATTTTAACTAATTGTATATATTTCTTAATATATTTTTTTCCTAATTAATTATTATTGTTCTATTTTAAAGAAAAGTATTTAATAATCTGGTTAAATAATTTTTTTTATATAAATGTTAATAATTGCATAAAAGCCATGGGTTAAATTTTGCAATTTCAAAAATTAGGTATGGACACCTTATGGGATAGGTGTCAAAATCTAACACCCACAATGACACATGGCTTCTCCTAACAACTCCTAGTCACCATAATAATAATAATAATAATAATAATAATAATAATAATAATAATAATAATAATAACAATAATAACAATAATAATAATAATAATAATAATTATAAAGGAAAGAGAGAGAAACCCATGGGTTCACTCTATCCCTTCCTGTGATCAAACCGAGCCTTCCCTCTTCTTCTTAATCATCATCATCTCCTTCATCCTCTACTTCATCATCATCTTCTTCTTCACTTTCTTTCCCTCCTTCTCCAAAACCAACACCACCCCTCTCCCTATAACCGTGCTCGCCCGGACCCGCTGCCGTCGCTCGGACCCGCGGCCTCCGCCCGGACCCGCTGCCGCCGCCCGAGGCCATCGCCGGCCACCCGCACCCGACGCCGGCCACCCCCGCCACCTCCAGCACCACTCATCTCCTCCTCCTTCCCTTCCAAAATCAAAAACCTAGGTAAAAATTCCCATTCTTCTTCTCAAATTCTTTTCCAAATTCTAAACCTAGATTAGGGTTTTACTAACAAAAATATATTTTGAACTAATGTTGGTTTCAATTAGGAAAAATTGTGAAGAAACCTAGGTCACATCTTCAAACCCAAGGCAAGTCCTCATTCTCTCTTAATTACTTGGTTTATCTCACAATGAGTTCTTGTTGATATTAGGAACCTATTCTGAATTTTATGATCAAATTAAAAATTTACATGAAACAAGGAAAGTATGGTATGAATTTAGGGGCTAATCAATAAGAGATATATGTGTGGCAATATTAATTTTAAATGAACTTGTATTACTATTTTATTTATTACTAACCCTTCTATCCAATTGCATGCCTACATTTTCAGCCCATCACATTCTTAATCCATGTGTAGATTTAGATTTTTGGATACCGATCATACATGAAATTGAAATATTCGGTCTAAGTTTACACCAAAGTTAACTAGGTACTGATATTTATATTTTTTTTTTACATATATAATTCTTTCCAAATTTAAATAATACCAATAATTGAGGCATCTTATCATTTCCTAGGCAAAACTAGAATGATTTGTACACTCGACACATATAAAGTACTTGACATCAAATTTTAGGGTTACTATATATATTTCAAATCCATTAGTAACCTTGTTATAAATTAAACACTTGTTCACATACTTTAACCTCATGGATGTATATAATTTGGATACTTGAATAATCGTGTAGAATATCATATTACTTGGACACAACACTATATCAATGCAAATATATATATATATATATATATATATATATATATATATATATATATATATATATATATATATATATATATATATATATATGAACATTATATACAAATATATATATAAATAAATACAAAGGACACTTGGCGAGTAAGAAATTGAGACACCATACATGGACACTTACAAATTTTGACATAACTTAGGGGCTCAATCGTTACGCTTAAAAGAAAATATGCGAATGAGAGTTTTTGAGCAATATTCCCCTTCAATTATGTCAAATCTGTCCTCAACATAAAATATCCATATTTAATAGATTGGTTTTCATTATATAATCGAAATGAGTATTTTTAAGTCCTTATATGATAGATTGATCATATACTTGAAGGTTTCTAATTTAACTTCCTCTGCATAACAAAAGGCTTAAATACGAGTATATTTAATAAGTATAAGTTAGATGAAAAATTTAGATTTAAATTGTTATTATAACAATTCTGTCCACTTTATAAAATATACCCAAATGGCATACATTGACATGATTATTTCAGTTTTACAAATGCCCATATATCAAGGTACCTTACATCTAACAAAATTTTAATTCTTTAAACTTTTTATCCCAAACCAATGTCACAAAGAGTATAAAATTGTAAACTTTAAGTCTTGACACTTGGAAGCAAGTTTTGATATGATTTGTGTTACTAACAATTCTATTTTTGATAATTTAGCAAGCTGCGATAATCAGGAAACTTGCTTAATTATTTAAATTGCGTGCCAAGGTAATAAGCTTTCAAAACTACACTATCACTTTATTTTATGGTTTCCGGTGTTGAGAGTTGCTCCACCGAAGGGGTCGGCGAACCCGAATTATTAACTGCGTGGTTTCCGGTGTTGAGGGTTGCTCCACCGAAGGGGTCGGCGAGCCCGGATTATAATTATATTTTTATCATATCTCTTGTAAAATTTCGGGATCTCCAAATACAAAGGAGACTCTGCCGAATTTTTTTCGGAAATTTAAAAAGAGATTAATTCTCGACCACTCCAAGAAATTTGGATGATTTTATAAGCTTTAGAGAATATTTAGGATATGTATAAGACACGTATCATAAGTTGAATTAAAACTCCTTATATTCCACTTGGTAGTTTAAATCCAAATACTATTTCGAAAAAAGTTGATTTCTAAATATCATTCAATTGGACATCTTACAAAATGCATTTTAGCCTTTAGATAGATAAATTCCTTATTTGTGATTGTAATTGTAACACTTAGAAATCATAAAAACTTAGATAGGAAGCATTGGAAGGGGAGAACAACCCGAATATCACCCTTACAGCTCCACAACATAATAACCAAAGACTGATCAGTACACTAGCTCATTCGTAGGGCCATACGAATTGAGTATGTGAGGCTTAGCTCACTTAGCCCATGAGAGGCAGGGCCGAATTTTAATAATCTGAGCCATCCACTTAGCCCATGAGAGGCAGGGCCGGATTTAATTCTTTGCCATCCAACAATTGCACCTCTTCGACAGCAACATCGATTTGGTAATTTTCTGGGTTCAAGAGAGACTCAGTATATTTAAGCCTAAGAGAGGCAGGGCCGGATTCTAAGCACCGCGCCACCAAGTCACAACCTGATCCCAGGTATACGGGATTGTTGTCGAAAAAAAGCTGATTAGGAGAATATTCGGAAGGGTTGTTCTCAAATTTGCATTTTTAAACGTTATTGTATGCATATTTAGTGTCATGCAATAAGTGGGAATAATTAGTATTGAGATATTCAATTTTACTCTCATAAAAGTGAAACTAATTTCCCAGATTTCAAGATATATTATTTATCGTTCACTTTCATTCATTATTCTATCATTTATTTACCGTCCTTGACCGAGGACTTGCTTGTCGTTTCTAAACGACCTAGTAATTGTTCACTAGGTGAGGATGACGTTCCGGAAAATCCAATACCCCTGGAAGATGATGAATAGATGATCTGCGAGAATTTTTGGAGAAGGCAACCGATAGTTGGTAGTTAGTCTGATGTATAACATTTTGTTGTAACTAAACTTAAAGTTATTGTACCTTTAGAAATACTTTTGATGTAAATATAATTAAAGTTGTACTTATGAAAGAGATTTGTTCTTGTATTTTTCCATTCTGCTGATTTGTAGTGCCCCGCTCCTTGCGGTCCACTATGTAATACCTACGGCTTGTTGACTCAGTCATGAACTGAGTACTTGGTGAAACCTTTGCCAGTATCGATTGATCACGGATGAAATGCAATGAACCTTTCCAATTGATGGATTGGCTTCTATTGAAATGAATCCAAGAGTTTTGCTGAATGTTTTCTCTTCGCTGCTTGGTTTTGATGAATGCGTTTTCGTGTTGGTTTTCGATGATTGGTTTTCATTGTTCGCTTTCATCGTATTTCGCATTCATTCTGAATCTTGAGAGAAAGAGACGAAGTATGCTAATCAACTGTTGGTGCCATTGTAGGCCGCGTGAATTGTTCGTGAACGGCGCGTGAAGTCCCTCCTTCTCTCAACTAAGATTCATCTCGGTGAGTTGCTTCAACCGAACAGACATTGATCTGTACGCCTAAGAAAATGATCTCTAGTCTACTCTGTTGCCTTGTCCCAATGATCAACGATACCACATCCACAAAAGATAAGAGAAGATAATTGAATTGAATCAAATGCAAGAATATGTGTTGCTACTCTATCTGCTCGATAAGAATGATCATCTGGTTGTCATCAGTATGCTTGAAATATAGACATGTACAGACGAACTTGTACATGTTGAGATAAACCTGAAGGCACGAATCAAACGTGTCGTATACCTGTGCATAAGTCCAAGTGTGTCTCATCTGATAGAACGGCTAGAGCATGCATTTGGTCTCGGACAACTTGTATACAAGGAATTATTTGTCTCTCGGGTGGTATCTGGGGGCACCTAGAACCGCTCGGCCTAGGAGAGATTATGAGCACACTGGGTGCAAGGACCCATGTTAAAAGTGTAGCCGAATATCTGTGTCCTTAGCGACGAGCTGAACCAAAGAGTCACAGCGGCTAATCATGGGGAAAACCCATGGACCAACATGTAGAATAGTCCACCTGCATGACCCGAATGACAACTTCAATATCTGCAAGAATGACTCATGAATTACTCATTATGCAAATTGTGCTAACGTGGTTTTGTGCAGGGATGACTGCCGGCGAGTGTAAGTTGCTATGATATATTCTATCTGTCATGTTCTTATGAATTGTTAAAAAGAACCTAGACAAGTAGAAAGATCACTAGTAAATGTTAGCTCAACATATTGATTTAGTGCAGAGATTTGCGAGTTCGGCCAAAAGCCGCTCGCCAGTACATGATGTGTACTGACCCACGTTGTGGGCATCCTTTTCAGAAGCAAAAGGAGACAGGGGGATTTCAAGTGAGGCACCGAAGCTCGTCTAGCCCAGTAGAGCTCGTGGATTCGCCTCGAAGTTTACTTTCAGTCAATTGCAAGTTTCCAGTTTTTATTTCCTTTGAAGGTGTCTTTCAATTCCAGCTTGTAATAAAGGATATCATGTATGGGCATTGTGGCTAATTTCAAAAGAGTATTTCAAAGAGAATCTTGTAGCCAAATTATAAGGCAAATCTGAGTTACAAAGCTTTGTACTTGTATTCCTATCAAGCTATGAATAAAATGAGTATTTTCATTTCAAAACTCTGTGTCCAACATTTGGTTTTCTGCAATGGGTGCGTGCGTGTGTTTTGCTTGACTAATGGGTGC
This sequence comes from Iris pallida, assembly GCA_029216955.1. Classification (NCBI taxonomy): domain Eukaryota; kingdom Viridiplantae; phylum Streptophyta; class Magnoliopsida; order Asparagales; family Iridaceae; genus Iris; species Iris pallida. The sequence continues at coordinate 10,303,498 of JANAVB010011399.1, forward strand.
GTGCGTGTGTTTTTGCTTGACTAGTTGTTTTTGTGCAGGTACATGGCCTTGTGCAAGCGCAACTTAGGCTTGCACGGCATCACGCCTTAGCGAGGACGATCGATCCCGCAGGGATCCAAGCAAGACGGACGACCCTAGCGGGATCGGGGCGTGACAAAGTGGTATCAGAGCACAGTTTTACGTCCTTGGCCTCTTGCAAATATCGTTTTCAAAAAGTATATAAAGTACTTTGACGGCTTTCAAAAGTGTCCGGATTTTAGGTTATGAAAACCAATGCCCCATACAATAAGTCCATAATATTTTATGAGACTGACAGAAGTTACACTATTTTGTAGAGAAATGGCTCCTCCTCGTCCATCTGGCTCGACCGATGCGGTAGAACGCATCATGACAATGTTGGAGTTACAGAGACAGGACAATGAGGAAAGAAATCAGATACATGAGGCCCGAGCGGCTGCCCAACAAAAGCAGTTGGATGCCCTGACCCAGCTTGTCACAGCGCTTGCGACAAATCGAGATGCCACCGCAGCGGCGGAACCAACGGGAACGCCCGAGATCGAGCCCGTAGAGGGTGATGAGCCCCAGCCGGCGCAAAGGCACACTGTCTTTAGGCCAAAGGACTTCTTGGACGCGAAACCTCCAGAATTTCAAGGCAGGACGTCACCCGACAAGGTGATGGACTGGATTGATAAAATAGAGACTCTGTTCGCGTTCATAGGAGTTCCAAGTAGCAAAAAGGTAGTCTGTGCCGTTATGCTCCTACGGCTGCGGGCGAAGGACTGGTGGAAGGCGAAGAAGCCGGCGCTTCTCGCAACGGCTAGGAATGGAAAGATCTCGTGGGCCTTGTTCAAGAAGGCGTTTCTCGATCAATATCTGCCTCGAGCCATGAGCAAGAAGATGGAGGATGACTTCATCACACTGAAACAGGGGGATATGTCCGTGGAGGACTATGAATCTGAATTTGCTAAGTTGGCAAATTTTGCCGCTGCTTGGCTCCCCACGGAACAGACTCGCATAAATCGATTCGTGGAAGGTCTGAATTATGACATCCAGTTAAGTGTGCTGAATCGAGAATGCGAGTCCTATTCTCAAGCCTTTGAAGCGGCGCTTCAGGTGGAACAGTTCGAGCAGAGGAAAGCGTCCAACAAAGTGCCGAACAGTCGGAATCAGTCCGCCAAGAGAAATCATGACGGAGAGAAAAAGATCGATGGGGAACCACGAAATGAGACAATCTGTTCCTACTGCGGTCGACGAGGACATACGAGTGAAGAATGTCGCTTTGCGAAAGGTTTGGTATGCAGTCACTGTGGAAAGCATGGACACACCAAGGAGGACTGTCGTGCCGCAAACCATGCTTGTTTTCGTTGTGGCCAACAGGGTCACGCCATCAGAAATTGTCCGAAGAGAAATCGGAATAGAGATGACAATGAAGAGCGTGGGCAGCTGCCAGGCCCACCGCCCCTTCGAGACAATCCGCCGAACCAGCCGCAGCGGATTAATGGACGCGTCTTCAATCTCTCCACGTTGCTTGACCCAGAATGCAACAATAGTGGAGGTGAGTTTTGTTTCTTAAGTTTTGAGGACAAAACTTTTTCTTGGTGGGTTATTATGTAGTGCCCCGCTCCTTGCGGTCCACTATGTAATACCTACGGCTTGTTGACTCAGTCATGAACTGAGTACTTGGTGAAACCTTTGCCGGTATCGATTGATCACGGATAAAATGCAATGAACCTTTCCAATTGATGGATTGGCTTCTATTGAAATGAATCCAAGAGTTTTGCTGAATGTTTTCTCTTCGCTGCTTGGTTTTGATGAATGCGTTTTCGTGTTGGTTTTCGATGATTGGTTTTCATTGTTCGCTTTCATCGTATTTCGCATTCATTCTGAATCTTGAGAGAAAGAGACGAAGTATGCTAATCAACTGTTGGTGCCATTGTAGGCCGCGTGAATTGTTCGTGAACGGCGCGTGAAGTCCCTCCTTCTCTCAACTAAGATTCATCTCGGTGAGTTGCTTCAACCGAACAGACATTGATCTGTACGCCTAAGAAAATGATCTCTAGTCTACTCTGTTGCCTTGTCCCAATGATCAACGATACCACATCCACAAAAGATAAGAGAAGATAATTGAATTGAATCAAATGCAAGAATATGTGTTGCTACTCTATCTGCTCGATAAGAATGATCATCTGCTTGTCATCAGTATGCTTGAAATGTAGACATGTACAGACGAACTTGTACATGTTGAGATAAACCTGAAGGCACGAATCAAACGTGTCGTATACCTGTGCATAAGTCCAAGTGTGTCTCATCTGATAGAACGGCTAGAGCATGCATTTGGTCTCGGACAACTTGTATACAAGGAATTATTTGTCTCTCGGGTGGTATCTGGGGGCACCTGGAACCGCTCGGCCTAGGAGAGATTATGAGCACACTGGGTGCAAGGACCCATGTTAAAAGTGTAGCCGAATATCTGTGTCCTTAGCGACGAGCTGAACCAAAGAGTCACAGCGGCTAATCATGGGGAAAACCCATGGACCAACATGTAGAATAGTCCACCTGCATGACCCGAATGACAACTTCAATATCTGCAAGAATGACTCATGAATTACTCATTATGCAAATTGTGCTAACGTGGTTTTGTGCAGGGATGACTGCCGGCGAGTGTAAGTTGCTATGATATATTCTATCTGTCATGTTCTTATGAATTGTTAAAAAGAACCTAGACAAGTAGAAAGATCACTAGTAAATGTTAGCTCAACATATTGATTTAGTGCAGAGATTTGCGAGTTCGGCCAAAAGCCGCTCGCCAGTACATGATGTGTACTGACCCACGTTGTGGGCATCCTTTTCAGAAGCAAAAGGAGACAGGGGGATTTCAAGTGAGGCACCGAAGCTCGTCTAGCCCAGTAGAGCTCGTGGATTCGCCTCGAAGTTTACTTTCAGTCAATTGCAAGTTTCCAGTTTTTATTTCCTTTGAAGGTGTCTTTCAATTCCAGCTTGTAATAAAGGATATCATGTATGGGCATTGTGGCTAATTTCAAAAGAGTATTTCAAAGAGAATCTTGTAGCCAAATTATAAGGCAAATCTGAGTTACAAAGCTTTGTACTTGTATTCCTATCAAGCTATGAATAAAATGAGTATTTTCATTTCAAAACTCTGTGTCCAACATTTGGTTTTCTGCAATGGGTGCGTGCGTGTGTTTTGCTTGACTAATGGGTGCGTGCGTGTGTTTTTGCTTGACTAGTTGTTTTTGTGCAGGTACATGGCCTTGTGCAAGCGCAACTTAGGCTTGCACGGCATCACGCCTTAGCGAGGACGATCGATCCCGCAGGGATCCAAGCAAGACGGACGACCCTAGCGGGATCGGGGCGTGACATGATTTACGGGCGACAATCGCGAATTTAGCGCGTAGCCTGGGGATGTGTTCTATGACGTCACCGTTGTATTTGGGATACGGGACGTGACACGTCTTTTTGTTGGTGGCCCATGCAGGTCAGCAAAGAATGGAAAATCTAGGATAGGATACAGGTCAGACATTTCATAGAGGAATTAGGATAGGATGCAGGTCAGCGAAGAATAAAAAATCTAGGATAGGATGCAGGTCAGACATTGAATAGAGAAAATAGGATATGGTGCAGGTCTGACAACCCAAGGATAGGATATAGGCCAAGTTCTAGGAAAACCTATGCAAGCTGAGATAAGATGTTGGTTATGATTTTGGCGATACCCTATAGGCTAAGGTATAAACTTTAAGATTATGTTTTAGGAAATATCCAAGAGATACCAAATAGAATTGTCTATGTTAGACTGTATTTCATAGTGTCTTTACCTAAATAAAATTTCTATAGTGAGCATATATAATAAGGTGTCCTTACCCAGGTCATGGGTAGTATAAGGATAGATATAATCATTCTAGGCCTATTAAGTCAGGGAGAATAGGACAAGTATTCTCGTCTGAGCTGGTAAAAGAATCTAGAAGACTCCTTAAGGATCTTGGACTTGGTATCTCTAGTAAACCCAGAGTTCAAATATATCTTTTGAACCATTACATAGTTAGAAATAGTGGAGGGGTAAGTATAGATATAAATATATTTTGAATGATTACTGGATAGGAAAGTACTAGCAATAACTTGTCTAGGGTTTTGCATAATAGTTATTGTATAGATATTATATTAAGAAGCTAATTCCTTATTCCTTACTCCCTCTAGACTTCTATCGATGCCTAAGTCCCGACTCGTTCTCTTTTATCTGTTGAATTTTTCTGCGGTCTGGTTATTTCGCAAACCCAATCTACTTCAAAAATTTTAATTTTGTTGCTTCACTTAACATTCACTAAATGAAAATCTAGAATTGTATCCTCAATCTTTTCTTCCATTTACATATTTTCTTGGCATCCCTATTTCAGGAATTGCCCTCTATCTAATATCCATTGCAATTTACCTTTTGATATTTTTTTTCTTTTCTGTGAAGTGAATGCTTTGATTGGATTTTGTGTAAGTGATATTTATGTGAATGAATACTTGTCGTGTCTTGAGACCAAAAATTCTCTAATGAATCGTGAAATGAGAAGTTTTTTGCAGCCATTCGGACTGGCCATCCAAATTGGCGAGGCACATATTCTCGAAACATGATTCAGGAATTCAATAAATTTCGGGGATCAAGACATAATTTTTCATAATGAATTTTTGAACTTGATATTCGAATTTTGATTTCACTTTACCTTGATTTGGAATTTGAAAAAAAAAACATCATTTAAAATAATATATAGTGCTTTTGATAATATAGATTTATGAGTTTATCTTATGTTATAATATTATCTATTAGTTTGATACCATGATAAAATAACGTTGATGATATTTGGAAAACTTGAAATTAAGTATCGCTTTTTGAATATATTTTGGATTACTAAGAATATCATGACCTGTAAAGCTACTTCACAATCATAATTCCTACTCATTCTATGGATATCAAGGAAGAGGTAGCAATCCTTGATAGTGAAATGGTATCTTTGTTGCAGCCATATGCGCAATGGCGAGGCACAAGATTACTATATCACGTCAGAAAATGAGAATAAGGAATATGATTTTGAATTTAAGGATCATACATGGTTATGGTTGAAATAACATTGTATCTGACTATTTTATTTGATTATATGGAATTTCAAGAACATTGATGATTTCTAGTATTTTCGATTTGCCTCTGTTTTGCGTGAAGCTTTTGAAAAATAAGTTACAAGATATTTCATTTAATAGTTTAATAAACTATTACTTCACTTCTGTAAGGTGGGTAGAATATTTTATTTTTCTCTATACTTTTGGAAAACTTATCATTAAAATTTTTTAAATTTCGAGGACGAAATTTTTGTAAGGTGGGTAGAGTGTCATAGTCGTATCAAATTATTCGATTTATTTTAACTAATTGTATATATTTCTTAATATTTTTTTTCCTAATTAATTATTATTGTTCTATTTTAAAGAAAAGTATTTAATAATCTGGTTAAATGATTTTTTTTATATAAATGTTAATAATTGCATAAAAGCCATGGGTTAAATTTTGCAATTTCAAAAATTAGGTATGGACACCTTATGGGATAGGTGTCAAAATCTAACACCCACAATGACACATGGCTTCTCCTAACAACTCCTAGTCACCATAATAATAATAATAATAATAATAATAATAATAATAATGATTATAAAGAAAAGAGAGAGAAACCTATGGGTTCACTCCATCCCTTCCCTGTGATCAAACCGAGCCTTCCCTTTTCTTCTTAATCATCATCATCTCCTTCATCCTCTACTTCATCATCATCTTCTTCTTCACTTTCTTTCCCTCCTTCTCCAAAACCAACACCACCCCTCTCCCTATAACCGTGCTCGCCCGGACCCGCTGTCGTCGCTCGGACCCGCGGCCTCCGCCCGGACCCGCTGCCGCCACCCGAGGCCATCGCCGGCCACCCGCGCCCGACGCCGGCCACCCCCGCCACCTCCAGCACCACTCATCTCCTCCTCCTTCCCTTCCAAAATAAAAAACCTAGGTAAAAATTCCCATTCTTCTTCTCAAATTCTTTTCCAAATTCTAAACCTAGATTAGGGTTTTACTAACAAAAATATATTTTGAACTAATGTTGGTTTCAATTAGGAAAAATTGTGAAGAAACCTAGGTCACATCTTCAAACCCAAGGCAAGTCCTCATTCTCTCTTAATTACTTGGTTTATCTCACAATGAGTTCTTGTTGATATTAGGAACCTATTCTGAATTTTATGATCAAATTAAAAATTTACATGAAACAAGGAAAGTATGGTATGAATTTAGGGGCTAATCAATAAGAGATATATGTGTGGCAATATTAATTTTAAATGAACTTGTATTACTATTTTATTTATTACTAACCCTTCTATCCAATTGCATGCCTACATTTTCAGCCCATCACATTCTTAATCCATGTGTAGATTTAGATTTTTGGATACCGATCATACATGAAATTGAAATATTCGGTTTAAGTTTACACCAAAGTTAACTAGGTACTGATATTTATATTTTTTTTTTACATATATAATTCTGTCCAAATTTAAATAATACCAATAATTGAGGCATCTTATCATTTCCTAGGCAAAACTAGAATGATTTGTACACTCGACACATATAAAGTACTTGACATCAAATTTTAGGGTTACTATATATATTTCAAATCCATTAGTAACCTTGTTATAAATTAAACACTTGTTCACATACTTTAACCTCATGGATGTATATAACTTGGATACTTGAATAATCGTGTAGAATATCATATTACTTGGACACAACACTATATCAATGCAAATATATATATATATATATGAACATTATATACAAATATATATATAAATAAATACAAAGAACACTTGGCGAGTAAGAAATTGAGACACCATACATGGACACTTACAAATTTTGACATAACTTAGGGGCTCAATCGTTACGCTTAAAAGAAAATATGCGAATGAGAGTTTTTGAGCAATATTCCCCTTCAATTATGTCAAATCTGTCCTCAACATAAAATATCAATATTTAATAGATTGATTTTCATTATATAATCGAAATGAGTATTTTTAAGTCCTTATATGATAGATTGATCATACACTTGAAGGTTTCTAATTTAACTTCCTCTGCATAACAAAAGGCTTAAATACGAGTATATTTAATAAGTATAAGTTAGATGAAAAATTTAGATTTAAATTGTTATTATAACAATTCTGTCCACTTTATAAAATATACCCAAATGGTATACATTGACATGATTATTTCAGTTTTACAAATGCCCATATATCAAGGTACCTTACATCTAACAAAATTTCAATTCTTTAAACTTTTTATCCCAAACCAATGTCACAAAGAGTATAAAATTGTAAACTTTAAGTCTTGACACTTGGAAGCAAGTTTTGATATGATTTGTGTTACTAACAATTCTATTTTTGATAATTTAGCAAGCTGCGATAATCAGGAAACTTGCTTAATTATTTAAATTGCGTGCCAAGGTAATAAGCTTTCAAAACTACACTATCACTTTATTTTATGGTTTCCGGTGTTGAGAGTTGCTCCACCGAAGGGGTCGACGAACCCGAATTATTAACTGCGTGGTTTCCGGTGTTGAGGGTTGCTCCACCGAAGGGGTCGGCGAGCCCGGATTATAATTATATTTTTATCATATCTCTTGTAAAATTTCGGGATCTCCAAATACAAAGGAGATTCTGCCGAATTTTTTTCGAAAATTTCAAGAGAGATTAATTCTCGACCACTCCAAGAATTTTGGATGATTTTATAAGCTTTAGAGAATATTTAGGATATGTATAAGACACGTATCATAAGTTGAATTAAAACTCCTTATATTCCACTTGGTAGTTTAAATCCAAATACTATTTCGGAAAAGTTGATTTCTAAATATCATTCAATTGGACATCTTACAAAATGCATTTTAGCCTTTAGATAGATAAATTCCTTATTTGTGATTGTAATTGTAACACTTAGAAATCATAAAAACTTAGATAGGAAGCATTGGGAGGGGAGAACAACCCGAATATCACCCTTATAGCTCCACAACATAATAACCAAAGACTGATCAGTACACTAGCTCATTCGTAGGGCCATACGAATTGAGTATGTGAGGCTTAGCTCACTTAGCCCATGAGAGGCAGGGCCGAATTTTAATAATCTGAGCCATCCACTTAGCCCATGAGAGGCAGGGCCGGATTTAATTTTGTGCCATCCAACAATTGCACCTCTTCGACAGCAACATCGATTTGGTGATTTTCTGGGTTCAAGAGAGACTCAATATATTTAAGCCTAAGAGAGGCAGGGCCGGATTCTAAGCATCGTGCCACCAAGTCACAACCTGATCCCAGGTATACGGGATTGTTGTCGGAAAAAAGCTGATTAGGAGAATATTCGGAAGGGTTGTTCTCAAATTTGCATTTATAAACGTTATTGTATGCATATTTAGTGTCATGCAATAAGTAGGAATAATTAGTATTGAGATATTCAATTTTACTCTCATGAAAGTGAAACTAATTTTCCAGATTTCAAGATATATTATTTATCGTTCACTTTTATTCATTATTCTATCATTTATTTACCGTCCTTGACCGAGGACTTGCTTGTCGTTTCTAAATGACCTACTAATTGTTCACTAGGTGAGGATGACGTTCCGAAAAATCCAATACCCCTGGAAGATGATGAATAGATGATCTGCGAGAATTTCTGGAGAAGGCAACCGATAGTTGGTAGTTAGTCTGATGTATAACATTTTGTTGTAACTAAACTTAAAGTTATTGTACCTTTAGAAATATTTTTGATGTAAATATAATTAAAGTTGTACTTGTGAAAGAGATTTGTTCTTGTATTTTTCCATTCTGCTGATTTACGGGCGACAATCGCGAATTTGGTGCGTAGCCTGGGGATGTGTTCTATGACGTCACCCACTACAACAAAAAAACCCTTTTAATGACGGCTAAAAAGCGTCATTGATGACAAACCATGACGCTTTTTTTTTCCACGACAACCGTTATGAAAACGGGTGTTATAAATATTTTTAAAAGCGTCATAAAATAACCGTCATGAATAGTTTCTATAAAAGCGTTATGAATAGTTAATATATAGTGCACAATTCAGAACAATTTTAAAACGTCATGAATAGATAATATGTATAGGCTCAATGCAGCACATTTATAACACTTATACTATTCAAATTAGCACATTTATAATGCTCTATACTGCACAGTATATATTACATTCCAAAAACTTAATATTATATATCACCATCTTATTACATTTCTCAAAATAGAGTACATATCAACATCTTCATTACATTGAATATCCAAATACAGATTGTACCCAGAAATAGGAATAAATCTTTTTTTGCTAACCAAATTATTAGAAATATTTACTTAAGTAGATTCTGATCATGGATCTTCTCTCTGCCATCTCTTGAAGATATCGGGAGTCCTAAAGAGAGTAGTGTCGCAGCTGAGCGATCTGAAGGAGCAGCCAAATCATCATTGCCAAAAAAAATTCGTGTTCTTCTTCTTTTCCTTGACTGCACTGACCTTGACTGCCAATTCTCCAATAGCCCAACAAGCATTATTTGCCACTGATGCAGCCTCCTTACACTGACTTAGGTTCTGAAATAAACTATAAAGACTTTGGGGATCAAAGTCCGTAAAATAAAATAACTCTGTAGTTTCAAAAAGATAATAAATTAATCACTTACCAATTGTTTGGCTGCAACATTTAGAAATTCTGATAAGCGGGAGTGCAAATGTACAGGGCACACCTGGAAATATTTTGCAATTCTTAGAACTGCTGCAGCATGAAACCTTTTTAAATGAACAAGTATAAAGTTTCAATTTTTCACTCACTCTAGCAAGGTCTCCAAGAAGTGCAAGGGCACTTTGCCGTATATCAGCAGAATCATCCATGCAACATTGCAAAAGCAAGTCTCTCAAATTGCTTTGTCCGACATACAGGCAAATCACAGAATTGGAAAGTCCATTTTCGCCATAAGTATGAAAATGTAAAAACCTAGTACAGTAGATCACGTAACTGATAAGAAAGCAGTCACAAATAGAGTTTCTACCACCATATGACAAGAATTAACAAAGCAATTAGACCTTCGTATATGTACCTTGGTGAACCATTATTCAACACAAAACAAAAAAGTGTCTGGTGAACCATTATTCAAACAAAACAAAAAAGTGTCTAGGATCACTAGTACACAATACCAGAGGGAAAGTTCAAAAGATGCAGTCAAGCTAATACATAAGAACATACATCATACAAGAGAACCATTCTATGATGCCACAACAAAGGATGCAACAACTAATTGTTTGTTCATCCAGTTCCGATGGTCTGCATGGTTGCAACTGAAGACAATTTGGCAACAACTCATTTGTGGACACCACACTATGGATGGACGAGCATAAATAGAAGTACAGAGATTCTGAATCAAAATTATTTCACAGAAACCTACATAAAAATAAATTCTCAGAGAAATCTGCATCACAAATTCTACGGATTGTTCTAAAAAAAATCATTAGTAGTCCATTTTCAATGGATACTTTCTTTTGAGAAAGTAAGCTAAAATTCAGCCAGGAGCACAACAGATGAGTAAACTAATCAAAAGCTGCACTTATAATCATAACAAATTCAAAAGTGCAAATCTTAAAAATAACGTTCAAGAAAATTTGTACAAAGAGTGTCCTTCAAAACATAAAGGATATGGCTTTTACAATCCACATCTTACAAAGATGTACACCCATTTGCAAATGAACAGGTATGAATGCAGTAACAAAATATTCGACTCATGTAAACTGAGACTAACACATTAACACCTATCGCATAGACTTTAATAGTTCTACTTAATCTAGAGAATTCCTCCTGCTACCACTAGTATCTGGTTATAACACACCATTAAAAAGAAAAAAAAAGGAGGCACTTGGGTACCAACAAGTTCTTCCGAGCCTAGGCGAGAAGTTCAAAAGAAGACAAACTGGCCAAAGCAAGGTACATGTAAGAAGAATAAAAAGCAAAAGCTACTTTCTCAGTAATAAACCACTTGCTTCTTCTAAAAAAAATCAATAAAGATAACATTAATATAGACAAGTAACAAGTCAATCCATGTTTACTTTCTCGGACGCTGCAAGCCCACAAAGGGAGCCAGGATACGGTTACAAAGATGTTTGTGAACACGTGGATGTGTGTTTGGATGCTGCAAGCTTCTAGACGCATTTCCGCCACAGAGCCACCAATTTTGGCATTGCCTTGCTTATAAATAATTCTTTACTGGCAAGCCAAAAAAACCTTTAGAAGGGTTGTAGTTAAAGCACACTGCTGTAGCTTCATATAAAGCTATTCATAAGACATAAATTAGCATATTTTTAAACCTAAATTATGATATATAGAGCTCTGTTATTCAGAAAATACAAATTCGGGTTTCTATGGTATGTTCATCATACCCAAACACAACTTCAGCAGGACTTTTTGCATGCAACAAGTTCTCTAAAATAGAATTTCTAAAAGGGGCCTTTATTCACAAAATGTCCACTTCAGGTTTTATCAATAAGTTTCTCAATCCTCACTAAGTGTTCAATGATGGGAACCAAAGTGTTTCCAGAAGTTAGATGAGCCGTATTGATAAAACTTTCATTGATTGCCATTAGTTTTCTGACTAGGAACTCATGAAACTCAATTATGGTGGTATGGAAACAGCCGGTTAGAACATTTTCATAAGATGGTCGCAAGTCCAAACAGTAATAAGCAAGATAGTAGGAGGCTGATTGGCTACTGTCAACAGATCCATGAATCAGAACAAATTTGAGCACAGTTAATATTCCAGTGATCAGTTTCAGGCAATTCACATAAAGTACAGAAATGCCTGTCCCAAGCCCCAACAGATTAATCAAAATCAGCCTCTACACCATGCCCCGAACCAAGTCTCTTGGTTCCAACAAATGGAGAGATAAATTACATACCCAATACAGAGAAAAACATGGTACTTGAATTTTTTTTTTTTAAAAAGCCAAGAAAATTTGGTTTAAAGGAATACCTCTGGCATGACACCAGTACTCCAGCAAGATCAGCAACTAATAAATTGATCCTCGTTAAGTTATGCCAGCCTGTCTCATTAAGCAAAAATAAGCTCAATGCTCCATCCAAGTTTACAGAAAAGTAACTAGTCAATCCAAGTTTACAAAATGGAATGGTTTAAGAAACTTGTGAAGATAGCCTTGGTTCCGTTCTAACTAATAAATTGATCCTCATTAAGTAATGCAAGCCTGTCTCATTAAGCAAAATTAAGCTATACAAAATACTAGTAAAAAGACTCCATCATTGCCTATGTTTCATGGACATGCAGATTCGACAAACACATTTTAGACACGACAACACGGATTCGGCAAGTATTTTGGTGCCCAACAATACACGACATGCATTTTGGAGTATCCATTACGGTGTTCAACACAACAATATAATTTTGGAGTGCCCATGCTTCTTACCGGACATCGGTGAGGTACTATTAAAAATTTAAGAAATTGTGCAGAGCATTAGGATTACGTGTGTTCAACAAAACAAAAAAATCACAATAGTTGTAGCATCATTTTTAATAATGAAATTGACTACTATAGTTTATAGCAAGTGGTCATATAAATGTGGAGAAAAAACATAACATGATCCATAGCTAATAGAAAAAAAACCAGCACGATATTCTTAGCTCCAAGTAAGACTGGTAACAATTCTTAGCTCCAGTCAAATCTAACATAACACTATTAGCTACCGATAAGATCTTTCTATGAACATAATAAAAATTCTTACTTCTTTAGGCATATAGCTACAGACGAGATCTTTCTATAAACATAATAAAAATTCTTACTTCTTTAGGCATATAGCTACAGACAAGATCTTTCCATAAACATACTAAAAACTCTTTCTTCTTTAGGCATAAAGAAAAGAAGGTTCTTACTAGTATCCATCCCTAAGACCACCAAACTTCTCCTGTCCTGCGGTGTCCCAGCAGTAGAATCGAATCTGTCCGCAATTTGTGTGAAAATCCAACGGATGGACTTCGACCCCGATGGTAGCTGCAAACAACAACAACAGGAAAACCAACCAAAATTACAAAACAAAAAAAGAAGCAAAATGCAATCTTTTTCCCTAACCATCAACAAAAAAATCCAAAAAATAGCAGATTCTTACGCTCATATTTCTTCTCAAATTCTCCGGTGAGATGCCTCTTCACAAAAGTAGTCTTCCCTGGAAGAGCAATGACAATATATTAAAACAAAAAAAAGGGTCTAACATATAATATATAAAAATATAATCAAAGCGATCGACAGTACCAGTGCCGCTGTCACCGACGATGACGAGCTTGAAGCTAGGATACTCTACGGTCTGCTGGTTGGGGAGAGCCTGCAATCAAAGAAGAAGAACAAGGCGAGATGGAAGCTCTGGAACCTTCGTCGTCGTCGTCCGACGGAGCTAAGGTTAGGGTTAGGGTTTGTCGGAGGGGGCGTTGGGGCTAAGGTTAGGGTTTGTAGGAGGTTGAAAGAAGGAGAGAAGGAGATTAGAGTTTAGGAAAATTTTAGGGTTCATGGAGATGGAAATGAGCAAGAAATTGAAAGGGGTTTGGAAAATTTTAGGGTTCAGAGAGAGAAGGAAGAGGGGGAGGAGGGAAGATCTAAAAATGATCGGTGTGAAGGGTTTTGTTGGAAGTTTATTAATTACAAGTTTGCCACCGCTCTAAACAATTAATGACGCTTTGTTTTATAAACGTCATAAAAAGCCCAGAATTAGTAAAAACCGTCATAGAAATAAAGGTATTTTGAACTTTGATAACGCTTAGGTATCAGGCGTCATAAATACGTCTTATCGAGCGTTATTAAAAGGGTTTTTTGTTGTAGTGACCGTTGTATTTGGGATATAGGACGTTATATATATATATATATATATATATATATATATATATATATATATATATATATATATATATATATATCTGTGTGTGTGTGTGTGTCTACCTAATATATTTATATGTGTGTGAGTGGTATATATATATATATCTATATATATATATATATATATATATATATATATATATATATATATATATATATATATATATATATATATGTGTGTGTGTGTGTGTGTGGTGTGTGTGTCTACCTATATATGTAAATATATATATATATATATAATTATATAGATATATATATATATAGACACACACACACACCCACACACACACACACACACATGAGTATATATATATGGACACACACCCACACACACACATCCTAGTTTCTCCTAGGAGTCTCCCAATGGCCTCTAACTTGACACAAATGGAGACACAACCATGGGGGTAGATCCTATGGGTTCCAAACTAGTTAAACTACATAGAAAATTGATTTAGAGGATATGAATTTATTATTATGAGTGAATCCTAATGAAACCTTCTCCGCCACGAAGATCCTTGTAGAAAGGACACTTCCACCTTGCACTTTTGTCCCAAACTTTGGTAGCACCCTCCCTTGATGATGTAGAGATGATAGATAAAATTTTGGGGAAAAGAGTTGATTTGGAGATGAAATCAAAAGTTTAGGTTTATTTGGGGAAGAACTTAAAAGGGGGGAAGAAATGAGAGTGGAGAAGAAGTGAAGTGGAGAGGGGAGACTCCCCATGTGGCCGGCCATGTAAGGGGGTTTGGGGGCATTTAGCAAATGTTCAAAATGCCCTCCAAGCCTCCTTTAGGTCAATTGTGACTTATGTGATAAATCGGGGTTAAAAGGGCTAAGTTAAAATAACAAATTGACCAATTAAGTCATGTGGGATTAGTCTAAAGGTACTAGACTAATTAGTGGGATTTATAGGCTATGTCTAACTTAAGTTTGGGTTCCATCCAGAGTCTAAGCTACCCGAGCCCCCTACAAGTCGGAATGAGATAAAATTCGAACCCGACTTAAATAATCCCTAAATAACATTATAAATAAATAAATAATTCTAAAATATCCAAAAATGAAAATGACCATTTATCCCTATTTATGAAAAGTGGGAGTAAAAATCTACCCACCTTAACAAAGGTTTGGGGGCATTTAGCAAATGTTCAAAATGCCCTCCAAGCCTCCTTTAGGTCAATTGTGACTTATGTGATAAATCGGGATTAAAAGGGCTAAGTTAAAATATACAAATGGACCAATCAAGTCATGTGGGATTAGTCTAAAGGTACTAGACTAATTAGTGGGATTTATAGGCTATGTCTAACTTAAGTTTGGGTTCCATCCAGAGTCTAAGCTACCCGAGCCCCCGATACAAGTCGGAATGAGATAAAATTCGAACCCGACTTAAATAATCCCCAAATAATATATAAATAAATAAATAATTCTAAATATCCAAAAATGAAAATGACCATTTTATCCCTATTTATGAAAAGTGGGAGTAAAAAATCTACCCACCTTAAAAAATTTGTCCTCGAAATTGAAGGCGAAACTATCACAACAACTAAAACAAAGAAATTTTTTTTTTACCAAGACTCGAAGAGATATGGAAATCGCTCCCGCAAGTCGTCCTCTCTCTACCAGGTAGACTCACCTGGAGAGTGGTGCCTCCATGCAACGCAAACCAATGGAATGACCTGGTTCCGGAGCACCTTCTCTCTTCGATCCAAGATCTCAACCGGCTTTTTCTGGATAACTGAGAGTTTGTCCTACTTCGATCTCGGAGTGGTCCAAAATGTGACTGGGATCTGCCACGTACCATCTCAGCTGGACACGTGAAACGTTGTGCACTCCCTCTAATACGGGCGATAACTCCAGTCGGTAAGCCACTGCACCGATCCTGTCTAAGATACGGAACGGTCCGATGTATCGTGGACTAAGCTTCCTGCATCCACCAAAACGAATCGTGCCACGCATCGGAGAAATTCGCAGAAACACAATATCACCAACCTAGAACAGAAACAAAAACTTAAGGCTTGATCTAAAACAATCACAATCAGACTCAATATAGAAAAATCTAAACTATACCTCAACTCCAACGGTCTCCGGTAGATATCGGTCCAATGCCGCTGTCTGTCCTGCGCCACCCGAAGTCTATCCCTGATAACCCTGACATTCTCTGCAGCATCCACTACCATCTCAGGGCCAAGCAAACCCTCTCGTCGACATCATCCCAAGACAAGGGAGTACGGCACCTCCGTCCGTATAGAGCCCGAAAGGTGACATCTCTATACTGGCTTGGTAGCTATTGTTGTAAGCAAACTCTACCAAGTGAAGGTGTCCTCCCAAGATCCCCCGAAGTCCAAGATACAGGTATAAAGCATATCCTCGAGGGTCTGAATCGTCCTCTCCGACTTCCCGTCTGTCTGGGGGTATGCGGTGCTGAACTTGAGCGATGTGTCCAAGCTAAGCTGCAAACTCCTCCAAAAGTGGGAAGTGAATCGGCTATTCCGATCCGAGACTATGCTCAGTGGAACCCCGTGCAATCGGACTATCTGCCGCACGTACATCTCGGCCAGCCTCTCCGTAGACAAACCCACATTGAAAGGCAAAATGGGCCGATTTGGTCAATCGATCAACAATGACCCAAATCGTATCCTTTCCTCCTGTACACAAAGTCCATAGTGATGTGCTCCCACTTCCACTCAGGAATGGGTAGTGGATGGATAAACCACCTGGTCTCTGCCTCTCAACTTTCACCTGCTGGCACACCAACATCTAGAAAGAACTGAGCCAGCTCGCATTTTATGCCATACTACCAAACATGCTGTCTCAAGTCTCTGTACATATTGTTGGCACCAGAATGCATAGAGTACTAAGAACGATGTGCCTCCTGAAGAACCTCCTCCAGAAGTCCTCCGTTCGGCACGCACAATCTGGTACCATGCCTCAACGATCCATCTCCCGCTATAGAGAACTCATCCAACAGTCCAGCCCGGACCTGCTCCCTAATAACCCTCAGAGCCTCATCCTCAAACTAAGCTTCTCTGACTCTGTCCATCAGCTCTGATTGCACCTGAAGACCCCATATCTGCTCCTTAAACCCAGAAACTATCACCTCAATGCCCAAGCTCTCCAGATCTGCCAGAAGGTGACGATCCATCGTCAAACATGCCACTGGATACTTGCTCAAAGCATCTACAACCACGTTGGCCTTTCGCGGATGGTACTGTAAGGATATATCAAAATCCTTCATCGGCTCTAACCATCGCCTCTGCCTCATATTCAGCTCCTTCTGGTTAAATACGTACTTCAAGCTCTTGTGTTCAGTAAAAATCTACTCACGCTCTCCATACATTTAGTGTTTCCACAGCTTCAAGGCAAAAATGACTACTGTCAACTCCAAATCATGAGTCGAGTAGTTCTTCTCATATGGTCGTAACTGCCTATAAGCATAAGCAATTACCTTCCTATGCTGCTGAAGAACGTAATCCAAACCCTTTCCCGAAGCATCACTATAGATCGTGAATCCTCCGGACCCATATGGAAACGTCAAAATAGGAGCCGACGTCAACCTCTTCTTCACGCTCGAAAGCAGCCTGACACTCATCAGTCCAAACAAACTCCACGTCCTTCCTGGTGAGTCTAATCGTCGGCTTTGCTATTCGAGAGAAGTCCTGCACGAACTTTCGATAGTATCCTGCCAAACCTAGAAAGCTCCGAATCTCGGCAACTGAACTGGGTATCGACCAAGACTCCACCACTGCAATATCTTCTGATCCACTGAAATCCCATCACCGGATATAACATGGCCCAGGAACTCCACTCGGTCCAAGAAGAACTCGCACTTCGACAGCTTCTCATACAGCTGCTCCCTCCTCAGAGTCTCCAGCACATTCCGTAGATGCTCCTCGTGCTCCTCAGGCGTCTTCGAATAGATGAGAATGTCATCAATGAAGACCACCGCGAACTTGTCAAGGTACGGATGGAATACCTTATTCATCAAGTTCATGAATACTGTCGGGACATTAGTCAATCCAAATGGCATGACGGTAAACTCATACTGGCCATAATATGTACGAAAAGCAATCTTCGGAATGTTATCTCGCTTCACCTTCAGCTGATGGTACCCAGATCGCAAATCTATCTTCGAGAACACCCTCGCGTCGCTCAACTGATCAAACAAGTCATCAATCCTGGACAATGGATACCTATTCTTGATAGTGAGGTTGTTGAGCGCTCGTAGTCGATACATATCCGTACCGTATCGTCCTTCTTCGGGACAAACAGGACTGGCGCACCCTAAGGTAAAGAACTGGACCTGATAAAGCCCTTATCCTGCAGCTCGTCGACTTGCTTCTTCAGCTCCGCTAACTCGCTGTTGTTGCTTGATAGACATGCTGAGAAATAGGCTCAGCCCGGCATCAAGTTTATCGAGAACTCTACATCTCTGTCCGGTGGTATCCCGGCAATTCTCGGGAAAGACATCCAAGAACTCTGCAATAAATGGATGCGGCAACTCTTGCCCTGCCAATAAGGCTCCACAGAATCCATCTCCGGCTCCGCTGCTCCTCTGACAAACTGAAACTCTGGCTCTCCTGGTGGACTAAACAACACTCTGCCTGATCTACAATCTATACTAGAATGGTGCCTGCTCAACCAGTCTATACTGAGTACTACATCGTAACTCGGAAGTGGCATTATGAGCAAGCATACACTCAGATCTCGACCTCCCAGAGCAACACTCCGCCCTTGCAAATATTATTAACCAGGATAATACCTCCTCCGGTCATAATCTTGCAAGTCCTACCTAGATACTCAGCAATAATATTGTGTCTAAGTGTAAAAAAAACTGACACAAAACTGTGTGTAGCACCTGAATCAAACAATACTAAAGTAAAAAAGAATCAAGAAGAACCGAACCTGCCACAACATCTGCAACTGGCTCAATCTCCTCGGCTGTAAGAGCAAAAGCCCTGTCCTAAATACCCTACTGCTGGTGGTGCTGAGCAAACCGCTGCTCCTGGGTCGGAAGTGGACCCCTCAGCTTACACTGCAGGTACTCTCACTGGCGCCCTCTGAGCTGTACCAGTAACACAAGGGTTCACTGGACACTCTTTCAACTGATGGCATGCACCACCGCAAAGAGACATACTCCCAGCCTCTTCCGGCAAACCTTTCAGACGTAACCAGGCTTCTTACAAAGTTACAAGAAGCCCCATTCTGTACCTGTCTCTGCTGAGTGTGTTGCACCTGCTGAACGGCGCTCTGGCCTGAACTTGCGGCTGGTGATGCTGGAAAGAACGATGCTAAAGCTGAGGGATACTACCAAAATACAGTAAATTAGCGACGAAACATTAGCGACGGAAATAGTCCGTCGGCGTTAGCGACGGCTTTGTGGCAACTAGCCGACGATTACGACGATAAGCCGTTACATTTTTTATTTTATTTTTAGGGGGAGAAAAGGTCGCACATCCATCGCTAGGGCGTTAGAGATATAGCGATGGCCATCCAGTCCGTCGCTATGCAGTCGATTATTTGGCGGGAGTCATAGAGAGAATTGGCGGAACAATTCTTCGACTACGTAGCGACGGATATTCAGTCGACAAGTATAAAAGAGCGACTAACGGGCGACGGATAAGTATCCGTCGTTATTCCGTCGCTAAATATACGTGCAGACTTAAATTGAAACGGCAGGGAAACTTTTCGCATTCCCCTCAAATTCACTCTCTTCCTCTCTCTCTCTCGCGGCTTCGGTGATCGGCGTCGGTCCTCTCCTCTCTCTCTCCCGAAGGTAATCCCCCCTCTCTCTCTTGCGGTGTCGTAGGGGCAGCGGGGGCGGCGGTATCGGGGCGGGGCATCGGGGGAGGCGGGGGGCGGGGGGGGGGGTGGCGGGGGGTTGTGGGTGGGGGCTGCGGGCTGCGGGGGCGGCGGGCTTAGGGCGGGACCGTCGGGGGCTGGGCGGTGGGCTTGGGGCGGGGGCGTCGGGGGCTGGGCGGCGGGCTTATGGCGGGGCCGTCGGGGGCTGGGCGGCGGACTTTGGTCGGGGCGGCGGGGGCTTTGCTTCTCAAATTCATCTGAGTTTATATATTGGCTAAATAATGTGTTATCCATTGGGTGTTATCCATTAGTTTGGTGGTTTGGATTAGTAAATGTGAATATGGAGTTTGGGTTCATGGTGTATATGTTCACTGTGTCAAGGACAGTGCGAGTTCTTCATCTGCATAAGTCACTGAATAATGTGTGAGTGTAGGCATGGTAGGAAATATAGGTAATGCTAGTGTAACTAGACTAAATAGTGCTTGCTAGATAGTAAGGACACTATAGTATCCTAACTAAGTTAATTTTAGCCTAGATATTTAGGATATAACTCCCATATCCTAGAAGTAGACTCTTACAATTTAGAAATAGATAGATTGACTCAGTTTGATTAATTGACCTATAATGACTCTAAATATTGATTTGCTGCTGCAAGCATACAACACCACAAAATTTACTGACTCGTCAAGTTGAACCGTGTATAACATGATCGACGCTTAAGAGGAATTATTTCGACTTAGTGGACTATCGATATCGGTATCGGACTATCGGTATCGGTATCGAACTGTCGGACTATCAGTATCGGTATCAAACTATCGGTATCGCTAGCGAACTATCAGACTATCGGACTATCGGTATCGGTATCGCACTAGCGATATCGCACTATCGATCGGTATCGCACTATCGGTATCGGACTATCAGTATCGGTATCGCGCTATCGGTATCGGTATCGAACTATCGGTATCGGTATCGGTATCGAACTATCGGTATCGAACTATTAGTAACAACTGTACTTAGATTTTTCTCTTCTCGAGCTAGAATACCAGCATCTACCAGTTACATGATTATACTAATTCTGTTTAGTTTGTCTTACTATACAGATTTTCATCCAATCTGTGATGGATCGTTATTTCGTTGATCGTACATGGATGTACAAACGACAACATGAGAGCAGAATAGGTGTGAGTGACAATTTTCAGGCAGGCGTGGAAGTGTTTCTTAAGTATGCCATGAGCAAAGATCAGTTTACGGACGGTAACAAAATTAAGTGTCCATGTCGTAATTGTCGCAATAGACGTTACAAGAAGTGGTGAGTGTAAGAGATCATTTGACCCGTACGGGTTTCGTACGTGAATACGGCCTGTGGTCATCGCAAGGTGAACTATATGTAGAAAGACAGGTTGCGAATGCTGCTACTTATGCTTTTGATGATAATGCTGCAGCGGATTTTGTCGTCGATGACGACGAATGCTCTGTTGATTATGGAGACGTGCAGAACCTTGCACGAGATTTGGTGTACGACGCGACAGGGCCTAATTTTGATCCGGAGGATCCTAATCCCGAGGCGAAGGAGTTCTATGATATGTTTCAGGATGCTGAAACTTCTTTATATCCTGGTTGTGAGCCACATTCCGTACTGTCAGTGACGATGCGGTTGTTGAACATAAAGTTTGACCTCATAAAAGCAATTACGAATTAATGTTTTTCCATTCGATTATTTACTTATTGCAGATGGCACTCCTAGTCTTTTTTGTCGTGGCGGCATTCGTCTCCCTACTGGTGGTATGTATATTTTAGTTTAGAATTTTATATTCATTTACACTTTTATATTGTTTTTTTATGTGTTCTATTTACAGGTCATGATGGCTGGCCGTGGTCGTGGTGGTGGTGGTGGTGGTGGTGGTGGTGGTGGTGTGGTCGTGGTCGTAGTGGTGCTGGTGGTCGTGGTCGTATTCAAAATTCCCGGGATGTGACCCCATCGAGCGACCCCGACCCGGAGAGTACCCCGGGCACAGACGCATCCCGTCGTCGATCGACCACTTCATCGAGGCATGAGTCCGATCTGCTAGCGGATCCGTTCCGCTATCGGAACCACCAGCAGCGGATCCACCAGTGGATCCCCAGTTACTGCACAGTGGGCCCCAGAGTACCCACATACTCGGTTCTATCCGGTTATTGGGAAGTACATACGCGACCCGCGGATCCTCCACGGCACCAGAGAGGCCGAGAGGCGAGTTCCGACGAGAGCTGTGTCCCGCGGGGACCTCGTAAGTAAATTTAAGATAATTATTAATTTCTTTCATTTATTTAAGTTAATAATCCAGTCGTTTCTTCTTGTAGGTTTTTTATGTTGCCAGGGCTCTTGGAGAAATTATCAGGGTAACTTCCATGGTCCCTACCTCAATTTTCATCGGTGCCCCCAAACGTGAAGTACGTCTGGCTCGACGAATTGAGGGTATATATCTATATCTTCTGGTTAATTATTAGTTACTCTTTAATCAACCATTTTTTAAACTACGTGATAATTGAATTTCTATGTTAGACGACGTACTGGTGGCCCCCCATCGCGAAGATGCGATCCGCAGGACCTACAGAAGCGCTGCCTCGAAGAAGATACGTGATATGATTCATGACCTGAAAATAGGGCATACGAGGCCGAATTGGATCCGGCAGAGTATTATGAGGACCTCTTAGGTATGATGGATACTCCTGTGTACAAGGAGAAATCGGAGAAGGCGAAGGCGAACCGACAGGCCGCGGGCTTCATACGGGGATCAAGGCCCCACGCAGCGACGCTTGCAGATCTGGTGAGATACCGTAAATTCATTTCACTATTGAATTAGGTATTATTAATATACGGAGTTAATTAAGTTCTACGAAAATTTTGTATGCAGGCCCAACGGCGGTAAAAGGAAGGGCGCCAGAATCGGTCACCATGCACGACGTGTTCCAGCATACGCATAAAAGACGGAAGGACGGGCTTCGTCGACGAGAGGGCCAAGGAGACTGATGTAAGTACTTATGTTTATGAGATTTACGTTAGAATTAAAAGTATTCAGACTATAACTTAGGTAAACTTAGGATTCACACTTAACTTAGTGAAACATAGGATTTAGATTACAACTTCGGTAAATCTTATAATATAACATTCATTTGATAGGCTACGTATCGTGAGGCCCTTAGTCGGGCTCAGTTAACTGACACCGAGGATGTCGGTAAAACGACGCCCGCCCGGACTCCCTCTTCTTTGGCCGCTCGCAACGACTTGTTCGTAGATACCGTCGTCGGCTTTAAGAAAGGGCTCCTGTACGGAGTCGGCTCCCTAGGGCCGTTGCACATGGCGATGCAGAAATTTCCACCGATACACCGCCTCGTCTCGTGGCCCCGGCAGACGATGTTAGTTCGCAGCTTACGCAGCTGCACGAGGCGGTGTCGTCCTTGCGGAGCAATTTGCCATGTACTTTCCACCTCCGTCTGCTGCTATCGTCCGTCTGCTGATGGTGTCGGTCCTCTTCTACTGGTCCGTCGACTGCTGGTGTCGGTCCTTCTTTCGTGGGTCATCTTTCTTTCAACCCTGATGCCCCTATTGTACCGCCGTCGACTGTGGCGGCACTCCTGGATCTCATGTTGCCAGAGCAGCTACGCCGACTTCCGAGAAGTGTCTACGACGGCTTGCCGCCGTACCTAGTGGAGGAGTATATTCGTCGGTCGCAGAAGGGATTACCACCACCGGACAATTGAACTCTTCCTCCTCCTTAAATATTATAATTAAGAAAATTTGGATTATTTGTGGCAATTTTGGATTATTTGTGCTATGATCGTATTATAACGACGGATATTAGGTCACTCTTCAGGATAATTGATGTCTATTTTCTATTAATTTGGTTTGGTCTATGTGATTCTTGGATAATTGGTGTGCATTATATATTTGGTCTATTGATTGTTGGATAATTGGTGTGCATTATATATTGGTTTGGTTTATGCATATTTTTGTGAACAGGAAAGTGCTGCAATTTTTTTTTCAAAATAATCTCAATTATCGACGGACTAGTGACTGGTTAGCGACGGATATTTCCAGTTTTCGACTACCTTTCGACGGAATTTCCGTCGCCAACTGGATATTGAAACTGTTTTAAGGTAGCGACGGGTGGTCGACGGAATATCCGTCGGCATGGTTCTGGTGGTATATAATTCGACGGAATAGCGACGAAATATCAGCCACTAATCAGTCGCTCTCTCGATGGCGTAGCGACGGAAACTCCGTCGACAAGGTTCTGAAAATGTTGGACATTTCCAGAACCATGGCGACGGATAATCAGCCACTAATCAGTCGCTCTGTCGACGGCTTAGCGACAGTATAGCGACGACTCATCCGTCACCATGGTTCTGGAAATGCCAAGAATTTCCAGAACATGGCCGACGGATAATTCGTCAGTATGCCGTCGCTAATCCGTCCTTTGTTAGCGACGACGATCGACGGAATAGCGACGGAATGATATACTCTGATACGATATTACGACGGTTTACCGACGGACCATTACGTCGCTAGTGTCTACACAGTTCAGTATTTAATACTTTAAACGGACGAAAGCCCTTCGAAAAATCATCGCTAATGCTTCGTATTGTGAAGTCGAAAAGCCGTCGCTATTCCGTCGCTTGACGACTACGTAGCAATGGACCGTTATTAGCGACGAGCTGATTGCCGACGGATTATTTTGGCCAAGACCCGTCAGTGATCGGTCGCTAATACAAATTCGACGGACTGGCGATGGAGATGGCCGTCGCTAAATCGATAAATTTTGGTAGTGGGGGTTTAGCAGCCCCCGCTGCTAGTAGCACCCGAGAAAAGATCGTGATCCCTCTTGGGCTTCAAGCCCCACTCCCGTTCTACCTTGCGAGCCTCTGTATAGATCTGGGTGTAGGTCTCATAAAAAGAGGAAATAAGGATCTTGATATCCCAGATCAACCCCTCTCTGAAATGGTTCGCCCTGATCTCCGGGTCGCGAACCATATACTCCGCATATCGGCTCAGACGGCCAAACTCTGCGGCGTACTCCTCCATAGACAAACTGCCCTGCTGTAGATTCTGAAACTGCCTCACCAGGTCAATCTTGTCTGTAGGAGAGAAGAACTTCTCCTTGAAGAGAAGCTTGAACTCGGCCCAGTATAGCCCTCCCCAGTAAGGGCTGGCTTGTTTCTGAACCAGGTATGAGCAATGTCCAACAACTGTAAACCTACTGCCTCGACCTTCAGGTCATCTGCGAGGCGGGAGGCCCTCATCTGCCGCTCGATGTCCTCGAGCCAGTCGTCAGCATAGACTACACCCTCAGTCCCGCTAAAGTCACGAGGCCCCAACTTCTTGAAATCCTGAATGTCGCCCGACCTCGGACGCGCCCCATGATGTGGAGCCCTCTGCTCCAAGGCTGCTATTTCACTTAACAAAATGCCTAAATTGGCTTTTGAAAATAACAAAAAAAGTACAAATAGTACAAATTGTTCTGGGAAGTATTACTATGGAAGTCTGATCTGAAGTCGATCACTTTGTTCCTTGGACCATACGATGATGACGAAGATTGCTGCTAGAAGATGAACAACTGGAAGAACTAAGTCACCAGAAAGGTATCGACACACTTGGGCACTGATGGCGAGGCCGAATGCTTTCTGCTTTGCTTCACTCTGTTCTGGAAGAAAAGTTGAAGAAGAATGCTCCGGAGAATCAAAATCTCTGGGTTCATCTCTATGTATTCTCTCCTTGTCCCTCTCTCTGTCTGTCTCTGTTTATATGAGAAAAATCAGTCTATTTATAGACTTGGCCTTCTGTGCGTAAAACCCAGCAAAAGTTCTGTCTTTACTAATAACTGCCACCCATGACTGAAGTCATACTCTGTACGTTGACACGTGTCCCATTATTTCAATAAGAATAGGATGCACGTACACACGTTCTTCGAGATGTGTGGTATGAAAGCTATGTAAGCAAACCACGTTCCAAAGTAGTCAGGAAGGATAGGGCGTAAACAACAACCTAAATATACTCTGAGCGTAAAGTAGTAGACTAGACGTAAAATAGCCCTGACATGGACTTCCTGCGTAAAGTGGCTAAAAATAGCCTTGAGCGTAAAACATAGCCCAAATAAACTTTATACACACGTCAACTTTTGAGCGTAAAAACTCATATAGTCTCCATGCGTAAAAGAAGCCATATTGTGAGCGTAAAATAGCTCAGTCCACATACTAAACGACAACATTGGTGTCTGTGTAAAACAATCCCTTCGAATTCTGTGTTGTACGCTGTCAGTAAATCTTCATGTCAGACTTTGCATTAAATGTGTGACTTGACAGCTTTATCCAGCGTAAAGTGGTTAGCCTATCTCTGGTGTAAACTGGCTTGATCCTGGCAAAAGTGATTAGTCTGTCCTTGGCGTAAAATAGATCATTTTGAGTGGAATGCTCTATCTCTTTGACTCAGTCTATGAAGCATTTTTTGACGCTCCTACAAGACCCCCTTCAAAGTTTTCGAATTTGAAAAGATTTCAAGAATTTCAAAATACTTTGAACATGAAAAGTCAAGAAATAGTGTCGGTCAATACTCAACCATCATAATGAATTTTCTCTCGAAAACATTCGAACACCTCTTTATCTCCCCGAGTTGCATTAATAACAATCAGTTTCCCATAAGGAATATGAAGAGTTGATTTTGATTGTATATATAAGGAGAAGTTCTTCATTCTCACTTTTCATCCTCATACTGTCATGGCACCGAAGAAAGAGATTAACAAAGAAGAGGCTCCGAGCTTCAGGATTGATATAGAGACGGAGATCGAGCGAGCACGTAATTTTATAGAGTGCTTTGGACTGACTCCAGCAGTCTTTGGTCGTATAAATGGTGGTCCCTCAACTGCGTACGAAGGATCAGGTGATGCAGAGGCATTCCTCAATCTGATGCGTCCGGGATGCACAACATGCATGAGTTAGGTACCTCCCTTCGTCGCCCAACGAAGGAGAGAAGAAAAAAAAATGTTTTATGTAGAAGTGTCGTCTATGCATTGCGACTCTTCAACTTATCTGTAGGGGCCTACTCCCCTTTTTATAAATAAAATCTTAGTATTGATTTCATCTTTATTCGTGTAGCGCGTTGGTATATAGAATTGTTCTACACCTCCTTTGACTGCATCTATGGTTGTTTATTCCCAAGAGAAACAAAACAACACGTGGCATCTGTCTTTTGGTCATGAGCGCCTTTTTTAGGATCTTTCCCAAAATAAACTCACGCCAACCGTTTCTTCGACCCTTTATAAATAGCTGAGTTAAAGAATGTTTTATGCATTATCATTCTCATTCTCATCCTTTTTCTCCGAAGATAGATATTTGAAAGATTTCATTCTCTAATAAGAGATTGATAACGACGATGCTTTCCAAGTCGTTCCTCTGTACGCCCGGTCATCAGACATCGATTCAACCACTCTTAGAGCCGAACCATCTGATCTTGATGGTAAGTTTGATTCATAAAACAATCTTCCGTCTTTGAGCTTTTTATTGAAAACAGATGTCTATCTTCAATAGATAAGGCACGTCTACTGAAAATGAGCGCAAATCCTTGACAGATAAGGAGCGCATGAAACACAAGTGCAAAGGTGTAAAGCCTCGGGCATAAAGCCATGTATATAAGATGCACGTAAAACACTGACATAAAACTTGTAGATTAAGTGCACATGAAACACGGGCGTAAAGCCTTATAGATAAAGTGCACATGAAACACGGGCATAAAAAGCCTTGTTGAATAAGGTACGCGAGCATCAGTCTTTAATTGGCCTAAGTGGCTGATGATACTTCTGTTGAAAATTTTTCTCTGTTGTTTTCTGCAGAAGCTTGGGTGAAGAACTTTTTCAGAACCGGTATTGGCGACTTGGATGCTGTGAGGAGCATTCTTCTGACATCAACATCAGAGCTCATGCGCTTTTGACGCACAAACCATACAACTCAGAACTTTTGTGGGATAAAAGGGTCTTCCTCAGATGGTAGGAAGAGCCTTTATACACGGAAAGTTGGATGGTGGAGTCAACTATATCCCGAGAAATTGGGTAGTAGAGTTCCTTTCACGGCAGGACTAGGAATCGTATCCCAATGCTGGATACATTCCTATCTCTTCTGAAGGGCCGCCATTTCTCCACCAATTGTATTGGCAGCAACACGTCTTCGGGCTGCCATACTCTGGGATTCTCCTCTCGTCTGAGAGAGAAGACCAGAGTTAATTCCTACTGTTCTGGTCGCCATTGAGGCTCAGACAGCAAGGAATTGACACCAACAATGAATCCGATGAAGAAGATCCAAAGAAGAAATAGATCTCAATTAGGTCATCGTTGTTGTATAGAATAAAATCCAAGATGTAATAGATTTCCATTATAATTTATAAGAAAGTCTAAGAAATGTAATAAACTTTTATAAAATGAGAATGGAAATGACAAGTCTTCTAAACTCAATAATTTGTATCTTAACCAGAGGTAATAGACATGAATGAAATCTCGTTTTCTTTTTCAGAGTATACAATACTATCAGAGGTAATATGGACATGATAGATCGTAACAACTCAAAGAAAACTAGATTAATATCTATTCAGAGGCCGAATGGACATAATAGATAGGAAATACAAACAGATTTAATATTTATTCAGAGGTCATAATAACATAATAAATAATAAATCCAACTTTTTATACCAACTGGTAAGATAGAAGATTAAAATTTCTCTCTAAGGAGATAAGTAATCAGCTTATCCAAACATTGGTAGCTGGGAAAACAAGAAGACAGGTGTCATAGAGAATACATGCCAATATTGATAAAAAATGAATGAACCAACGTATCTTTCGGGAAACGAAAAGTCGATTCAATTCCACAAAATGGATGAATCTGATGTAGTGAATGGACAGGTCTTCTCGGGAATGAAAAGTTATTTTCAATTTTAAAGACCAGTTCATTAATAGATCTCTCCTATAAATGGTGAGAATTCTTTGTAACATTTCATTCTTATTTCTAATCCTCTATCGGAAATATCTTCCAAGGATGTGCAGCAAAAGAATGAAATCTCCATGAAGGTTGATGATGTCATCGAGACGCGTCCCGTTGAGCCAATTGCGTCAGATCCAACCAAAATAGATGAAAGCTCTTCTACGCCCAAGCCACCACAAGACATCTTCGCTTTCTTAGTGGAGCCAGGGAAACTCCTGAGGAAGAAGTACT
>JANAVB010011399.1:10332517-10386587 GCA_029216955.1 Iris pallida
CATCTCCTCCTCCTTCCCTTCCAAAATAAAAAACCTAGGTAAAAATCCCATTCTTCTTCTCAAATTCTTTTCCAAATTCTAAACCTAGATTAGGGTTTTACTAACAAATATATTTTGAACTAATGTTGGTTTCAATTAGGAAAAATTGTGAAGAAACCTAGGTCACATCTTCAAACCCAAGGCAAGTCCTCATTCTCTCTTAATTACTTGGTTTATCTCACAATGAGTTCTTGTTGATATTAGGAACCTATTCTGAATTTTATGATCAAATTAAAAATTTACATGAAACAAGGAAAGTATGGTATGAATTTAGGGGCTAATCAATAAGAGATATATGTGTGGCAATATTAATTTTAAATGAACTTGTATTACTATTTATTTATTACTAACCCTTCTATCCAATTGCATGCCTACATTTTCAGCCCATCACATTCTTAATCCATGTGTAGATTTAGATTTTTGGATACCGATCATACATGAAATTGAAATATTCGGTTTAAGTTTACACCAAAGTTAACTAGGTACTGATATTTATATTTTTTTTTACATATATATTCTGTCCAAATTTAAATAATACCAATAATTGAGGCATCTTATCATTTCCTAGGCAAAACTAGAATGATTTGTACACTCGACACATATAAAGTACTTGACATCAAATTTTAGGGTTACTATATATATTTCAAATCCATTAGTAACCTTGTTATAAATTAAACACTTGTTCACATACTTTAACCTCATGGATGTATATAACTTGGATACTTGAATAATCGTGTAGAATATCATATTACTTGGACACAACACTATATCAATGCAAATATATATATATATATATGAACATTATATACAAATATATATATATAAATAAATACAAAGAACACTTGGCGAGTAAGAAATTGAGACACCATACATGGACACTTACAAATTTTGACATAACTTAGGGGCTCAATCGTTACGCTTAAAAGAAAATATGCGAATGAGAGTTTTTGAGCAATATTCCCCTTCAATTATGTCAAATCTGTCCTCAACATAAAATATCAATATTTAATAGATTGATTTTCATTATATAATCGAAATGAGTATTTTTAAGTCCTTATATGATAGATTGATCATACACTTGAAGGTTTCTAATTTAACTTCCTCTGCATAACAAAAGGCTTAAATACGAGTATATTTAATAAGTATAAGTTAGATGAAAAATTTAGATTTAAATTGTTATTATAACAATTCTGTCCACTTTATAAAATATACCCAAATGGTATACATTGACATGATTATTTCAGTTTTACAAATGCCCATATATCAAGGTACCTTACATCTAACAAAATTTCAATTCTTTAAACTTTTTATCCCAAACCAATGTCACAAAGAGTATAAAATTGTAAACTTTAAGTCTTGACACTTGGAAGCAAGTTTTGATATGATTTGTGTTACTAACAATTCTATTTTTGATAATTTAGCAAGCTGCGATAATCAGGAAACTTGCTTAATTATTTAAATTGCGTGCCAAGGTAATAAGCTTTCAAAACTACACTATCACTTTATTTTATGGTTTCCGGTGTTGAGAGTTGCTCCACCGAAGGGGTCGACGAACCCGAATTATTAACTGCGTGGTTTCCGGTGTTGAGGGTTGCTCCACCGAAGGGGTCGGCGAGCCCGGATTATAATTATATTTTTATCATATCTCTTGTAAAATTTCGGGATCTCCAAATACAAAGGAGATTCTGCCGAATTTTTTTCGAAAATTTCAAGAGAGATTAATTCTCGACCACTCCAAGAATTTTGGATGATTTTATAAGCTTTAGAGAATATTTAGGATATGTATAAGACACGTATCATAAGTTGAATTAAAACTCCTTATATTCCACTTGGTAGTTTAAATCCAAATACTATTTCGGAAAAGTTGATTTCTAAATATCATTCAATTGGACATCTTACAAAATGCATTTTAGCCTTTAGATAGATAAATTCCTTATTTGTGATTGTAATTGTAACACTTAGAAATCATAAAAACTTAGATAGGAAGCATTGGGAGGGGAGAACAACCCGAATATCACCCTTATAGCTCCACAACATAATAACCAAAGACTGATCAGTACACTAGCTCATTCGTAGGGCCATACGAATTGAGTATGTGAGGCTTAGCTCACTTAGCCCATGAGAGGCAGGGCCGAATTTTAATAATCTGAGCCATCCACTTAGCCCATGAGAGGCAGGGCCGGATTTAATTTGTGCCATCCAACAATTGCACCTCTTCGACAGCAACATCGATTTGGTGATTTTCTGGGTTCAAGAGAGACTCAATATATTTAAGCCTAAGAGAGGCAGGGCCGGATTCTAAGCATCGTGCCACCAAGTCACAACCTGATCCCAGGTATACGGGATTGTTGTCGGAAAAAGCTGATTAGGAGAATATTCGGAAGGGTTGTTCTCAAATTTGCATTTATAAACGTTATTGTATGCATATTTAGTGTCATGCAATAAGTAGGAATAATTAGTATTGAGATATTCAATTTTACTCTCATGAAAGTGAAACTAATTTTCCCAGATTTCAAGATATATTATTTATCGTTCACTTTATTCATTATTCTATCATTTATTTACCGTCCTTGACCGAGGACTTGCTTGTCGTTTCTAAATGACCTACTAATTGTTCACTAGGTGAGGATGACGTTCCGAAAAATCCAATACCCCTGGAAGATGATGAATAGATGATCTGCGAGAATTTCTGGAGAAGGCAACCGATAGTTGGTAGTTAGTCTGATGTATAACATTTTGTTGTAACTAAACTTAAAGTTATTGTACCTTTAGAAATATTTTGATGTAAATATAATTAAAGTTGTACTTGTGAAAGAGATTTGTTCTTGTATTTTTCCATTCTGCTGATTTACGGGCGACAATCGCGAATTTGGTGCGTAGCCTGGGGATGTGTTCTATGACGTCACCCACTACAACAAAAAACCCTTTTAATGACGGCTAAAAAGCGTCATTGATGACAAACCATGACGCTTTTTTTTTCCACGACAACCGTTATGAAAACGGGTGTTATAAATATTTTTTAAAAGCGTCATAAAATAACCGTCATGAATAGTTTCTATAAAAGCGTTATGAATAGTTAATATATAGTGCACAATTCAGAACAATTTTAAAACGTCATGAATAGATAATATGTATAGGCTCAATGCAGCACATTTATAACACTTTATACTATTCAAATTAGCACATTTATAATGCTCTATACTGCACAGTATATATTACATTCCAAAAACTTAATATTATATATCACCATCTTTATTACATTTCTCAAAATAGAGTACATATCAACATCTTCATTACATTGAATATCCAAATACAGATTGTACCCAGAAAATAGGAATAAATCTTTCTTTTGCTAACCAAATTATTAGAAATATTTACTTAAGTAGATTCTGATCATGGATCTTCTCTCTGCCATCTCTTGAAGATATCGGGAGTCCTAAAGAGAAGTAGTGTCGCAGCTGAGCGATCTGAAGGAGCAGCCAAATCATCATTGCCAAAAAAAATTCGTGTTCTTCTTCTTTTCCTTGACTGCACTGACCTTGACTGCCAATTCTCCAATAGCCCAACAAGCATTATTTGCCACTGATGCAGCCTCCTTACACTGACTTAGGTTCTGAAATAAACTATAAAGACTTTGGGGATCAAAGTCCGTAAAATAAAATAACTCTGTAGTTTCAAAAGATAAATAAATTAATCACTTACCAATTGTTTGGCTGCAACATTTAGAAATTCTGATAAGCGGGAGTGCAAATGTACAGGGCACACCTGGAAATATTTTGCAATTCTTAGAACTGCTGCAGCATGAAACCTTTTTAAATGAACAAGTATAAAGTTTCAATTTTTCACTCACTCTAGCAAGGTCTCCAAGAAGTGCAAGGGCACTTTGCCGTATATCAGCAGAATCATCCATGCAACATTGCAAAAGCAAGTCTCTCAAATTGCTTTGTCCGACATACAGGCAAATCACAGAATATTGGAAAGTCCATTTTCGCCATAAGTATGAAAATGTACAGAAAACCTAGTACAGTAGATCACGTAACTGATAAGAAAGCAGTCACAAATAGAGTTTCTACCACCATATGACAAGAATTAACAAAGCAATTAGACCTTCGTATATGTACCTTGGTGAACCATTATTCAACACAAAACAAAAAAGTGTCTGGTGAACCATTATTCAACACAAACAAAAAAGTGTCTAGGATCACTAGTACACAATACCAGAGGGAAAGTTCAAAAGATGCAGTCAAGCTAATACATAAGAAATACATACATCATACAAGAGAACCATTCTATGATGCCACAACAAAGGATGCAACAAACTAATTGTTTGTTCATCCAGTTCCCGATGGTCTGCATGGTTGCAACTGAAGACAATTTGGCAACAACTCATTTGTGGACACCACACTATGGATGGACGAGCATAAATAGAAGTACAGAGATTCTGAATCAAAATTATTTCACAGAAACCTACATAAAAAATAAATTCTCAGAGAAATCTGCATCACAAATTCTACGGATTGTTCTAAAAAAAATCATTAGTAGTCCATTTTCAATGGATACTTTCTTTGAGAAAGTAAGCTAAAATTCAGCCAGGAGCACAACAGATGAGTAAACTAATCAAAAGCTGCACTTATAATCATAACAAATTCAAAAGTGCAAATCTTAAAAATAACGTTCAAGAAAATTTGTACATAAAGAGTGTCCTTCAAAACATAAAGGATATGGCTTTTACAATCCACATCTTACAAAGATGTACACCCATTTGCAAATGAACAGGTATGAATGCAGTAACAAAATATTCGACTCATGTAAACTGAGACTAACACATTAACACCTATCGCATAGACTTTAATAGTTCTACTTAATCTAGAGAATTCCTCCTGCTACCACTAGTATCTGGTTATAACACACCATTAAAAAGAAAAAAAAGGAGGCACTTGGGTACCAACAAAGTTCTTCCGAGCCTAGGCGCAGAAGTTCAAAAGAAAGACAAACTGGCCAAAGCAAGGTACATGTAAGAAGAATAACAAAGCAAAAGCTACTTTCTCAGTAATAAACCACTTGCTTCTTCTAAAAAAAAAATCAATAAAGATAACATTAATTATAGACAAGTAACAAGTCAATCCATGTTTACTTTCTCGGACGCTGCAAGCCCACAAAGGGAGCCAGGATACGGTTACAAAGATGTTTGTGAACACGTGGATGTGTGTTTGGATGCTGCAAGCTTCTAGACGCATTTCCGCCACAGAGCCACCAATTTTGGCATTGCCTTGCTTCCTAGTATAATAATTCTTTACTGGCAAGCCAAAAAAACCTTTAGAAGGGTTTGTAGTTAAAGCACACTGCTGTAGCTTCATATAAAGCTATTCATAAGACATAAATTAGCATATTTTTACAACCTAAATTATGATATATAGAGCTCTGTTATTCAGAAAATACAAATTCGGGTTTCTATGGTATGTTTCATCATACCCAAACACAACTTCAGCAGGACTTTTTGCATGCAACAAGTTCTCTAAAATAGAATTTCTAAAAGGGGCCTTTATTCACAAAATGTCCACTTCAGGTTTTATCAATAAGTTTCTCAATCCTCACTAAGTGTTCAATGATGGGAACCAAAGTGTTTCCAGAAGTTAGATGAGCCGTATTGATAAAACTTTCATTGATTGCCATTAGTTTTCTGACTAGGAACTCATGAAACTCAATTATGGTGGTATGGAAACAGCCGGTTAGAACATTTTCATAAGATGGTCGCAAGTCCAAACAGTAATAAGCAAGATAGTAGGAGGCTGATTGGCTACTGTCAACAGATCCATGAATCAGAACAAATTTGAGCACAGTTAATATTCCAGTGATCAGTTTCAGGCAATTCACATAAAGTACAGAAATGCCTGTCCCAAGCCCCAACAGATTAATCAAAATCAGCCTCTACACCATGCCCCGAACCAAGTCTCTTGGTTCCAACAAATGGAGAGATAAATTACATACCCAATACAGAGAAAAACATGGTACTTGAATTTTTTTTTTTTAAAAAGCCAAGAAAATTTTGGTTTAAAGGAATACCTCTGGCATGACACCAGTACCTCCAGCAAGATCAGCAACTAATAAATTGATCCTCGTTAAGTTATGCCAGCCTGTCTCATTAAGCAAAAATAAGCTCAATGCTCCATCCAAGTTTACAGAAAAGTAACTAGTCAATCCAAGTTTACAAAATGGAATGGTTTAAGAAACTTGTGAAGATAGCCTTGGTTCCGTTCTAACTAATAATTGATCCTCATTAAGTAATGCAAGCCTGTCTCATTAAGCAAAATTAAGCTATACAAAATACTAGTAAAAAGACTCCATCATTGCCTATGTTTCATGGACATGCAGATTCGACAAACACATTTTAGACACGACAACACGGATTCGGCAAGTATTTTGGTGCCCAACAATACACGACATGCATTTTGGAGTATCCATTACGTGTGTTCAACACAACACAATATAATTTTTGGAGTGCCCATGCTTCTTACCGGACATCGGCTTGAGGTACTAATTAAAAATTTAAGAAATTGTGCAGAGCATTAGGATTACGTGTGTTCAACAAAACAAAAAAATCACAATAGTTGTAGCATCATTTTAAATAATGAAATTGACTACTATAGTTTATAGCAAGTGGTCATATAAATGTGGAGAAAAAACATAACATGATCCATAGCTAATAGAAAAAAAACCAGCACGATATTCTTAGCTCCAAGTAAGACTGGTAACAATTCTTAGCTCCCAGTCAAATCTAACATAACACTATTAGCTACCGATAAGATCTTTCTATGAACATAATAAAAATTCTTACTTCTTTAGGCATATAGCTACAGACGAGATCTTTCTATAAACATAATAAAAATTCTTACTTCTTTAGGCATATAGCTACAGACAAGATCTTTCCATAAACATACTAAAAACTCTTTCTTCTTTAGGCATAAAGAAAAGAAGGTTCTTACTAGTATCCATCCCTAAGACCACCAAACTTCTCCTGTCCTGCGGTGTCCCAGCAGTAGAATCGAATCTGTCCGCAATTTGTGTGAAAATCCAACGGATGGACTTCGACCCCGATGGTAGCTGCAAACAACAACAACAGGAAAACCAACCAAAATTACAAAACAAAAAAAGAAGCAAAATGCAATCTTTTTCCCTAACCATCAACAAAAAAATCCAAAAAATAGCAGATTCTTACGCTCATATTTCTTCTCAAATTCTCCGGTGAGATGCCTCTTCACAAAAGTAGTCTTCCCTGGAAGAGCAATGACAATATATTAAAACAAAAAAAAGGGTCTAACATATAATATATAAAAATATAATCAAAGCGATCGACAGTACCAGTGCCGCTGTCACCGACGATGACAAGCTTGAAGCTAGGATACTCTACGGTCTGCTGGTTGGGGAGAGCCTGCAATCAAAGAAGAAGAACAAGGCTGAGATGGAAGCTCTGGAACCTTCGTCGTCGTCGTCCGACGGAGCTAAGGTTAGGGTTAGGGTTTGTCGGAGGGGGCGTTGGGGCTAAGGTTAGGGTTTGTAGGAGGTTGAAAGAAGGAGGAGAAGGAGAAGATTAGAGTTTAGGAAAATTTTAGGGTTCATGGAGATGGAAATGAGCAAGAAATTGAAAGGGGTTTGGAAAATTTTAGGGTTCAGAGAGAGGAAGGAAGAGGGGGAGGAGGGAAGATCTAAAAATGATCGGGTGTGAAGGGTTTTGTTGGAAGTTTATTAATTACAAGTTTGCCACCGCTCTAAACAATTAATGACGCTTTGTTTTATAAACGTCATAAAAAGCCCAGAATTAGTAAAAATCGTCATAGAAATAAAGGTATTTTGAACTTTGATAACGCTTAGGTATCAGGCGTCATAAATACGTCTTATCGAGCGTTATTAAAAGGGTTTTTTGTTGTAGTGACCGTTGTATTTGGGATATAGGACGTTATATATATATATATATATATATATATATATATATATATATATATATATATATATATATATATATATCTGTGTGTGTGTGTGTGTCTACCTATATATATTTATATGTGTGTGAGTGGTATATATATATATATATATATATATATATATATATATATATATATATATATATATATATATATATATATATATATATATATATATATGTGTGTGTGTGTGTGTGTGTGTGTGTGTGTGTCTACCTATATATATGTAAATATATATATATATATATATATATATATATATATATATATATATATAGACACACACACACACACACACACACACACACACACACATGAGTATATATATATGGACACACACCCACACACACACACATCCTAGTTTCTCCTAGGAGTCTCCCAATGGCCTCTAACTTGACACAAATGGAGACACAACCATGGGGGTAGATCCTATGGGTTCCAAACTAGTTAAACTACATAGAAAATTGATTTAGAGGATATGAATTTATTTATTATGAGTGAATCCTAATGAAACCTTCTCCGCCACGAAGATCCTTGTAGAAAGGACACTTCCACCTTGCACTTTTGTCCCAAACTTTGGTAGCACCCTCCCTTGATGATGTAGAGATGATAGATAAAATTTTGGGGAAAAGAGTTGATTTGGAGATGAAATCAAAAGTTTAGGTTTATGTTTGGGGAAGAACTTAAAAGGGGGGAAGAAATGAGAGTGGAGAAGAAGTGAAGTGGAGAGAGGGAGACTCCCCATGTGGCCGGCCATGTAAGGGGGTTTGGGGGCATTTAGCAAATGTTCAAAATGCCCTCCAAGCCTCCTTTAGGTCAATTGTGACTTATGTGATAAATCGGGGTTAAAAGGGCTAAGTTAAAATATACAAATTGACCAATTAAGTCATGTGGGATTAGTCTAAAGGTACTAGACTAATTAGTGGGATTTATAGGCTATGTCTAACTTAAGTTTGGGTTCCATCCAGAGTCTAAGCTACCCGAGCCCCCGATACAAGTCGGAATGAGATAAAATTCGAACCCGACTTAAATAATCCCTAAATAACATTATAAATAAATAAATAATTCTAAAATATCCAAAAATGAAAATGACCATTTTATCCCTATTTATGAAAAGTGGGAGTAAAAAATCTACCCACCTTAACAAAGGTTTGGGGGCATTTAGCAAATGTTCAAAATGCCCTCCAAGCCTCCTTTAGGTCAATTGTGACTTATGTGATAAATCGGGATTAAAAGGGCTAAGTTAAAATATACAAATGGACCAATCAAGTCATGTGGGATTAGTCTAAAGGTACTAGACTAATTAGTGGGATTTATAGGCTATGTCTAACTTAAGTTTGGGTTCCATCCAGAGTCTAAGCTACCCGAGCCCCCGATACAAGTCGGAATGAGATAAAATTCGAACCCGACTTAAATAATCCCCAAATAATATTATAAATAAATAAATAATTCTAAAATATCCAAAAATGAAAATGACCATTTTATCCCTATTTATGAAAAGTGGGAGTAAAAAATCTACCCACCTTAAAAAAATTTGTCCTCGAAATTGAAGGCGAAACTATCACAACAACTAAAACAGAACAAGAAATTTTTTTTTACCTCAAGACTCGAAGAGATATGGAAATCGCTCCCGCAAGTCGTCCTCTCTCTACCAGGTAGACTCACCTGGAGAGTGGTGCCTCCATGCAACGCAAACCAATGGAATGACCTGGTTCCGGAGCACCTTCTCTCTTCGATCCAAGATCTCAACCGGCTTTTCTGGATAACTGAGAGTTTGTCCTACTTCGATCTCGGAGTGGTCCAAAATGTGACTGGGATCTGCCACGTACCATCTCAGCTGGACACGTGAAACACGTTGTGCACTCCCTCTAATACGGGCGATAACTCCAGTCGGTAAGCCACTGCACCGATCCTGTCTAAGATACGGAACGGTCCGATGTATCGTGGACTAAGCTTCCTGCATCCACCAAAACGAATCGTGCCACGCATCGGAGAAATTCGCAGAAACACAATATCACCAACCTAGAACAGAAACAAAAGACTTAAGGCTTGATCTAAAACAATCACAATCAGACTCAAATATAGAAAAATCTAAACTATACCTCAAACTCCAACGGTCTCCGGTAGATATCGGTCCAATGCCGCTGTCTGTCCTGCGCCACCCGAAGTCTATCCCTGATAACCCTGACATTCTCTGCAGCATCCACTACCATCTCAGGGCCAAGCAAAACCCTCTCGTCGACATCATCCCAAGACAAGGGAGTACGGCACCTCCGTCCGTATAGAGCCTCGAAAGGTGACATCTCTATACTGGCTTGGTAGCTATTGTTGTAAGCAAACTCTACCAAGTGAAGGTGGTCCTCCCAAGATCCCCCGAAGTCCAAGATACAGGTATAAAGCATATCCTCGAGGGTCTGAATCGTCCTCTCCGACTTCCCGTCTGTCTGGGGGTAGTATGCGGTGCTGAACTTGAGCGATGTGTCCAAGCTAAGCTGCAAACTCCTCCAAAAGTGGGAAGTGAATCGGCTATTCCGATCCGAGACTATGCTCAGTGGAACCCCGTGCAATCGGACTATCTGCCGCACGTACATCTCGGCCAGCCTCTCCGTAGACAAACCCACATTGAAAGGCAAAATGGGCCGATTTGGTCAATCGATCAACAATGACCCAAATCGTATCCTTTCCTCCTGTAACACAAAGTCCATAGTGATGTGCTCCCACTTCCACTCAGGAATGGGTAGTGGATGGAGTAAACCACCTGGTCTCTGCCTCTCAACTTTCACCTGCTGGCACACCAAACATCTAGAAACGAACTGAGCCAGCTCGCATTTTATGCCATACTACCAAACATGCTGTCTCAAGTCTCTGTACATATTGTTGGCACCAGAATGCATAGAGTACTAAGAACGATGTGCCTCCTGAAGAACCTCCTCCAGAAGTCCTCCGTTCGGCACGCACAATCTGGTACCATGCCTCAACGATCCATCTCCCGCTATAGAGAACTCATCCAACAGTCCAGCCCGGACCTGCTCCCTAATAACCCTCAGAGCCTCATCCTCAAACTAAGCTTCTCTGACTCTGTCCATCAGCTCTGATTGCACCTGAAGACCCCATATCTGCTCCTTAAACCCAGAAACTATCACCTCAATGCCCAAGCTCTCCAGATCTGCCAGAAGGTGACGATCCATCGTCAAATACATGGCCACTGGATACTTGCTCAAAGCATCTACAACCACGTTGGCCTTTCGCGGATGGTACTGTAAGGATATATCAAAATCCTTCATCGGCTCTAACCATCGCCTCTGCCTCATATTCAGCTCCTTCTGGTTAAATACGTACTTCAAGCTCTTGTGTTCAGTAAAAATCTACTCACGCTCTCCATACATTTAGTGTTTCCACAGCTTCAAGGCAAAAATGACTACTGTCAACTCCAAATCATGAGTCGAGTAGTTCTTCTCATATGGTCGTAACTGCCTATAAGCATAAGCAATTACCTTCCTATGCTGCTGAAGAACGTAATCCAAACCCTTTCCCGAAGCATCACTATAGATCGTGAATCCTCCGGACCCATATGGAAACGTCAAAATAGGAGCCGACGTCAACCTCTTCTTCAGCTCCTCGAAAGCAGCCTGACACTCATCAGTCCAAACAAACTCCACGTCCTTCCTGGTGAGTCTAATCGTCGGCTTTGCTATTCGAGAGAAGTCCTGCACGAACTTTCGATAGTATCCTGCCAAACCTAGAAAGCTCCGAATCTCGGCAACTGAACTGGGTATCGACCAAGACTCCACCACTGCAATATTCTTCTGATCCACTGAAATCCCATCACCGGATATAACATGGCCCAGGAACTCCACTCGGTCCAAGAAGAACTCGCACTTCGACAGCTTCTCATACAGCTGCTCCCTCCTCAGAGTCTCCAGCACATTCCGTAGATGCTCCTCGTGCTCCTCAGGCGTCTTCGAATAGATGAGAATGTCATCAATGAAGACCACCGCGAACTTGTCAAGGTACGGATGGAATACCTTATTCATCAAGTTCATGAATACTGTCGGGACATTAGTCAATCCAAATGGCATGACGGTAAACTCATACTGGCCATAATATGTACGAAAAGCAATCTTCGGAATGTTATCTCGCTTCACCTTCAGCTGATGGTACCCAGATCGCAAATCTATCTTCGAGAACACCCTCGCGTCGCTCAACTGATCAAACAAGTCATCAATCCTGGACAATGGATACCTATTCTTGATAGTGAGGTTGTTGAGCGCTCGGTAGTCGATACATATCCGTACCGTATCGTCCTTCTTCGGGACAAACAGGACTGGCGCACCCTAAGGTAAAGAACTGGACCTGATAAAGCCCTTATCCTGCAGCTCGTCGACTTGCTTCTTCAGCTCCGCTAACTCGCTGTTGTTGGCTTGATAGACATGCTGAGAAATAGGCTCAGCGCCCGGCATCAAGTTTATCGAGAACTCTACATCTCTGTCCGGTGGTATCCCGGCAATTACTCGGGAAAGACATCCAAGAACTCTGCAATAAATGGATGCGGCAACTCTTGCCCTGCCAATAAGGCTCCACAGAATCCATCTCCCGGCTCCGCTGCTCCTCTGACAAACTGAAACTCTGGCTCTCCTGGTGGACTAAACAACACTCTGCCTGATCTACAATCTATACTAGAATGGTGCCTGCTCAACCAGTCTATACTGAGTACTACATCGTAACTCGGAAGTGGCATTATGAGCAAGCATACACTCAGATCTCGACCTCCCAGAGCAACACTTCGCCCCTTGCAAATATTATTAACCAGGATAATACCTCCTCCGGTCATAATCTTGCAAGTCCTACCTAGATACTCAGCAATAATATTGT
The DNA here is from genome assembly GCA_029216955.1 of Iris pallida. Taxonomy (NCBI): domain Eukaryota; kingdom Viridiplantae; phylum Streptophyta; class Magnoliopsida; order Asparagales; family Iridaceae; genus Iris; species Iris pallida. Next base: position 10,345,408 of record JANAVB010011399.1, read on the forward strand.
GTCTAAGTGTAAAAAAAACTGACACAAAACTGTGTGTAGCACCTGAATCAAACAATACTAAAGTAGAAAAAGAATCAAGAAGAACCGAACCTGCCACAACATCTGCAACTGGCTCAATCTCCTCGGCTGTAAGAGCAAAAGCCCTGTCCTAAATACCCTACTGCTGGTGGTGCTGAGCAAACCGCTGCTCCTGGGTCGGAAGTGGACCCCTCAGCTACACTGCAGGTACTCTCACTGGCGCCCTCTGAGCTGTACCAGTAACACAAGGGTTCACTGGACACTCTTTCAACTGATGGCATGCACCACCGCAAAGAGACATACTCCCAGCCTCTTCCGGCAAACCTTTCAGACGTAACCAGGCTTCTTACAAAAGTTACAAGAAGCCCCATTCTGTACCTGTCTCTGCTGAGTGTGTTGCACCTGCTGAACGGCGCTCTGGCCTGAACTTGCGGCTGGTGATGCTGGAAAGAACGATGCTAAAGCTGAGGGATACTACCAAAATACAGTAAATTAGCGACGAAACATTAGCGACGGAAATAGTCCGTCGGCGTTAGCGACGGCTTTGTGGCAACTAGCCGACGATTACCGACGATAAGCCGTTACATTTTTTATTTTATTTTTAGGGGGAGAAAAGGTCGCACATCCATCGCTAGGGCGTTAGAGATATAGCGATGGCCATCCAGTCCGTCGCTATGCAGTCGATTATTTGGCGGGAGTCATAGAGAGAATTGGCGGAACAATTCTTCGACTACGTAGCGACGGATATTCAGTCGACAAGTATAAAAAGAGCGACTAACGGGCGACGGATAAGTATCCGTCGTTATTCCGTCGCTAAATATACGTGCAGACTTAAATTGAAACGGCAGGGAAAACTTTTCGCATTCCCCTCAAATTCACTCTCTCGCCTCTCTCTCTTTCGCGGCTTCGGTGATCGGCGTCGGCGTCCTCTCCTCTCTCTCTCCCGAAGGTAATCCCCCCTCTCTCTCTCTTGCGGTGTCGTAGGGGCAGCGGGGGCGGCGGTATCGGGGCGGGGGCATCGGGGGCTGGGAGGCGGGGGGCGGCGGTGGGCGGGGGGTTGTGGGTGGCGGGGCTGCGGGGCTGCGGGGGGCGGCGGGCTTAGGGCGGGACCGTCGGGGGCTGGGCGGTGGGCTTGGGGCGGGGGCGTCGGGGGCTGGGCGGCGGGCTTATGGCGGGGCCGTCGGGGGCTGGGCGGCGGACTTTGGTCGGGGGCGGCGGGGGCTTTGCTTCTCAAATTCATCTGAGTTTATATATTGGCTAAATAATGTGTTATCCATATTGGGTGTTATCCATTAGTTTGGTGGTGTTTGGATTAGTAAATGTGAATATGGAGTTTGGGTTCATGGTGTATATGTTCACTGTGTCAAGGACAGTGCGAGTTCTTCATCTGCATAAGTCACTGAATAATGTGTGAGTGTAGGCATGGTAGGAAATATAGGTAATGCTAGTGTAACTAGACTAAAATAGTGCTTGCTAGATAGTAAGGACACTATAGTATCCTAACTAAGTTAATTTTAGCCTAGATATTTAGGATATAACTCCCATATCCTAGAAGTAGACTCTTACAATTTAGAAATAGATAGATTGACTCAGTTTGATTAATTGACCTATAATGACTCTAAATATTGATTTGCTGCTGCAAGCATACAACACCACAAAAATATTTACTGACTCGTCAAGTTGAACCGTGTATAACATGATCGACGCTTAAGAGGAATTATTTCGACTTAGTGGACTATCGAATAATCGGTATCGGACTATCGGTATCGGTATCGAACTGTCGGACTATCAGTATCGGTATCAAACTATCGGTATCGCTAGCGAACTATCAGACTATCGGACTATCGGTATCGGTATCGCACTAGCGATATCGCACTATCGATATCGGTATCGCACTATCGGTATCGGACTATCAGTATCGGTATCGCGCTATCGGTATCGGTATCGAACTATCGGTATCGGTATCGGTATCGAACTATCGGTATCGAACTATTAGTAACAACTGTACTTAGATTTTTCTCTTCTCGAGCTAGAATACCAGCAGATCTACCAGTTACATGATTATATACTAATTCTGTTTAGTTTGTCTTACTATACAGATTTTCACATCCAATCTGTGATGGATCGTTATTTCGTTGATCGTACATGGATGTACAAGCGACAACATGAGAGCAGAATAGGTGTGAGTGACAATTTTCAGGCAGGCGTGGAAGTGTTTCTTAAGTATGCCATGAGCAAAGATCAGTTTACGGACGGTAACAAAATTAAGTGTCCATGTCGTAATTGTCGCAATAGACGTTACAAAGAAGTGGTGAGTGTAAGAGATCATTTGACCCGTAAGGGTTTCGTACGTGAATACGGCCTGTGGTCATCGCAAGGTGAACTATATGTAGAAAGACAGGTTGCGAATGCTGCTACTTATGCTTTTGATGATAATGCTGCAGCGGATTTTGTCGTCGATGACGACGAATGCTCTGTTGATTATGGAGACGTGCAGAACCTTGCACGAGATTTGGTGTACGACGCGACAGGGCCTAATTTTGATCCGGAGGATCCTAATCCCGAGGCGAAGGAGTTCTATGATATGTTTCAGGATGCTGAAACTTCTTTATATCCTGGTTGTGAGCCACATTCCGTACTGTCAGTGACGATGCGGTTGTTGAACATAAAGTTTGACCTCATAAAAGCAATTACATGAATTAATGTTTTTCCATTCGATTATTTACTTATTGCAGATGGCACTCCTAGTCTTTTTTGTCGTGGCGGCATTCGTCTCCCTACTGGTGGTATGTATATTTTAGTTTAGAATTTTATATTCATTTACACTTTTATATTGTTAATTATGTTTATGTGTTCTATTTACAGGTCATGATGGCTGGCCGTGGTCGTGGTGGTGGTGGTGGTGGTGGTGGTGGTGGTGGTGGTCGTGGTCGTAGTGGTGCTGGTGGTCGTGGTCGTATTCAAAATTCCCGGGATGTGACCCCATCGAGCGACCCCGACCCGGAGAGTACCCCGGGCACAGACGCATCCCGTCGTCGATCGACCACTTCATCGAGGCATGAGTCCGGATCTGCTAGCGGATCCGTTCCGCTATCGGAACCACCAGCAGCGGATCCACCAGTGGATCCCCCAGTTACTGCACAGTGGGCCCCAGAGTACCCACATACTCGGTTCTATCCGGTTATTGGGAAGTACATACGCGGACCCGCGGATCCTCCGACGGCACCAGAGAGGCCGAGAGGCGAGTTCCGACGAGAGCTGTGTCCCGCGGGGACCTCGTAAGTAAATTTAAGATAAATTATTAAATTTCTTTCATTTATTTAAGTTAATAATCCAGTCGTTTCTTCTTTGTAGGTTTTTTATGTTGCCAGGGCTCTTGGAGAAATTATCAGGGTTAACTTCCATGGTCCCTACCTCAATTTTTCATCGGTGCCCCCAAACGTGAAGTACGTCTGGCTCGACGAGTTGAGGGTATATATCTATATCTTCTGGTTAATTATTAGTTACTCTTTAATCAACCATTTTTTAAACTACGTGATAATTGAATTTCTATGTTAGACGACGTACTGGTGGCCCCCCATCGCGAAGATGCGATCCGCAGGACCTACAGAAGCGCTGCCTCGAAGAAGATACGTGATATGATTCATGACCTGAAAATAGGGCATACGAGGCCGAATTGGATCCGGCAAGAGTATTATGAGGACCTCTTAGGTATGATGGATACTCCTGTGTACAAGGAGAAATCGGAGAAGGCGAAGGCGAACCGACAGGCCGCGGGGCTTCATACGGGAGGATCAAGGCCCCACGCAGCGACGCTTGCAGATCTGGTGAGATACCGTAAATTCATTTCACTATTGAATTAGGTATTATTAATATACGGAGTTAATTAAGTTCTACGAAAATTTTGTATGCAGGCCCAACAGGCGGTAAAAGAGGAAAGGGCGCCAGAATCGGTCACCATGCACGACGTGTTCCAGCATACGCATAAAAGACGGAAGGACGGGAGCTTCGTCGACGAGAGGGCCAAGGAGACTGATGTAAGTACTTATGTTTATGAGATTTACGTTAGAATTAAAAGTATTCAGACTATAACTTAGGTAAACTTAGGATTCACACTTAACTTAGTGAAACATAGGATTTAGATTACAACTTCGGTAAATCTTATAATATAAACACATTCATTTGATAGGCTACGTATCGTGAGGCCCTTAGTCGGGCTCAGTTAACTGACACCGAGGATGTCGGTAAAACGACGCCCGCCCGGACTCCCTCTTCTTTGGCCGCTCGCAACGACTTGTTCGTAGATACCGTCGTCGGCTTTAAGAAAGGGCTCCTGTACGGAGTCGGCTCCCTAGGGCCGTTGCACATGGCGATGCAGAAATTTCCACCGATACCGCCTCGTCTCGTGGCCCCGGCAGACGATGATGTTAGTTCGCAGCTTACGCAGCTGCACGAGGCGGTGTCGTCCTTGCGGGAGCAATTTGCCATGTACTTTCCACCTCCGTCTGCTGCTATCGGTCCGTCTGCTGATGGTGTCGGTCCGTCTTCTACTGGTCCGTCGACTGCTGGTGTCGGTCCTTCTTTCGTGGGTCATCTTTCTTTCAACCCTGATGCCCCTATTGTACCGCCGTCGACTGTGGCGGCACTCCTGGATCTCATGTTGCCAGAGCAGCTACGCCGACTTCCGAGAAGTGTCTACGACGGCTTGCCGCCGTACCTAGTGGAGGAGTATATTCGTCGGTCGCAGAAGGGATTACCACCACCGGACAATTGAACTCTTCCTCCTCCTTAAAATATTATAATTAAGAAAATTTGGATTATTTGTGGCAATTTTGGATTATTTGTGCTATGATCGTATTATAACGACGGATATTAGGTCACTCTTCAGGATAATTGATGTCTATTTTCTATTAATTTGGTTTGGTCTATGTGATTCTTGGATAATTGGTGTGCATTATATATTTGGTCTATGTGATTGTTGGATAATTGGTGTGCATTATATATTGGTTTGGTTTATGCATATTTTTGTGAACAGGGAAAGTGCTGCAATTTTTTTTCAAAATAATCTCAATTATCGACGGACTAGTGACTGGTTAGCGACGGATATTTCCAGTTTTCGACTACCTTTCGACGGAATTTCCGTCGCCAACTGGATATTTGAAACTGTTTTAAGGTAGCGACGGGTGGTCGACGGAATATCCGTCGGCATGGTTCTGGTGGTATATAATTCGACGGAATAGCGACGAATAATCAGCCACTAATCAGTCGCTCTCTCGATGGCGTAGCGACGGAAACTCCGTCGACAAGGTTCTGAAAATGTTGGACATTTCCAGAACCATGGCGACGGATAATCAGCCACTAATCAGTCGCTCTGTCGACGGCTTAGCGACAGTATAGCGACGACTCATCCGTCACCATGGTTCTGGAAATGCCAAGAATTTCCAGAACATGGCCGACGGATAATTCGTCAGTATGCCGTCGCTAATCCGTCCTTTGTTAGCGACGACGATCGACGGAATAGCGACGGAATGATATACTCTGATACGATATTACGACGGTTTACCGACGGACCATTACGTCGCTAGTGTCTACACAGTTCAGTATTTAATACTTTAAACGGACGAAAGCCCTTCGAAAAATCATCGCTAATGCTTCGTATTGTGAAGTCGAAAAGCCGTCGCTATTCCGTCGCTTGACGACTACGTAGCAATGGACCGTTATTAGCGACGAGCTGATTGCCGACGGATTATTTTGGCCAAGACCCGTCAGTGATCGGTCGCTAATACAAATTCTCGACGGACTGGCGATGGAGATGGCCGTCGCTAAATCGATAAATTTTGGTAGTGGGGGTTTAGCAGCCCCCGCGCTGCTAGTAGCACCCGAGAAAAGATCGTGATCCCTCTTGGGCTTCAAGCCCCACTCCCGTTCTACCTTGCGAGCCTCTGTATAGATCTGGGTGTAGGTCTCATAAAAAGAGGAAATAAGGATCTTGATATCCCAGATCAACCCCTCTCTGAAATGGTTCGCCCTGATCTCCGGGTCGCGAACCATATACTCCGCATATCGGCTCAGACGGCCAAACTCTGCGGCGTACTCCTCCATAGACAAACTGCCCTGCTGTAGATTCTGAAACTGCCTCACCAGGTCAATCTTGTCTGTAGGAGAGAAGAACTTCTCCTTGAAGAGAAGCTTGAACTCGGCCCAGGTATAGCCCTCCCCAGTAAGGGCTGGCTTGTTTCTGAACCAGGTATGAGCAATGTCCAACAACTGTAAACCTACTGCCTCGACCTTCAGGTCATCTGCGAGGCGGGAGGCCCTCATCTGCCGCTCGATGTCCTCGAGCCAGTCGTCAGCATAGACTACACCCTCAGTCCCGCTAAAGTCACGAGGCCCCAACTTCTTGAAATCCTGAATGTCGCCCGACCTCGGACGCGCCCCATGATGTGGAGCCCTCTGCTCCAAGGCTGCTATTTCACTTAACAAAATGCCTAAAATTGGCTTTTGAAAATAACACAAAAAAAGTACAAATAGTACAAATTGTTCTGGGAAGTATTACTATGGAAGTCTGATCTGAAGTCGATCACTTTGTTCCTTGGACCATACGATGATGACGAAGATTGCTGCTAGAAGATGAACAACTGGAAGAACTAAGTCACCAGAAAGGTATCGACACACTTGGGCACTGATGGCGAGGCCGAATGCTTTTCTGCTTTGCTTCACTCTGTTCTGGAAGAAAAGTTGAAGAAGAATGCTCCGGAGAATCAAAATCTCTGGGTTCTGATCTCTATGTATTCTCTCCTTGTCCCTCTCTCTGTCTGTCTCTGTTTATATGAGAAAAATCAGTCTATTTATAGACTTGGCCTTCTGTGCGTAAAACCCAGCAAAAGTTCTGTCTTTACGCTAATAACTGCCACCCATGACTGAAGTCATACTCTGTATACGTTGACACGTGTCCCATTATTTCAATAAGAATAGGATGCACGTACACACGTTCTTCGAGATGTGTGGTATGAAAGCTATGTAAGCAAACCACGTTCCAAAGTAGTCAGGAAGGATAGGGCGTAAACAACAACCTAAATATACTCTGAGCGTAAAGTAGTAGACTAGGCGTAAAATAGCCCTGACATGGACTTCCTGCGTAAAGTGGCTAAAAATAGCCTTGAGCGTAAAACATAGCCCAAATAAACTTTATACACACGTCAACTTTTGAGCGTAAAAACTCATATAGTCTCCATGCGTAAAAGAAGCCATATTGTGAGCGTAAAATAGCTCAGTCCACATACTAAACGACAACATTGGTGTCTGTGTAAAACAAATCCCTTCGAATTCTGTGTTGTACGCTGTCAGTAAATCTTCATGTCAGACTTTGCATTAAATGTGTGACTTGACAGCTTTATCCAGCGTAAAGTGGTTAGCCTATCTCTGGTGTAAAACTACTGGCTTGATCCTGGCGAAAAGTGATTAGTCTGTCCTTGGCGTAAAATAGATCATTTTGAGTGGAATGCTCTATCTCTTTGACTCAGTCTATGAAGCATTTTTTGACGCTCCTACAAGACCCCCTTCAAAGTTTTCGAAATTTGAAAAGATTTCAAGAATTTCAAAATACTTTGAACATGAAAAGTCAAGAAATAGTGTCGGTCAATACTCAACCATCATAATGAATTTTCTCTCGAAAACATTCGAACACCTCTTTATCTCCCCGAGTTGCATTAATAACAATCAGTTTCCCATAAGGAATATGAAGAGTTGATTTTGATTGTATATATAAGGAGAAGTTCTTCATTCTCACTTTTCATCCTCATACTGTCATGGCACCGAAGAAAGAGATTAACAAAGAAGAGGCTCCGAGCTTCAGGATTGATATAGAGACGGAGATCGAGCGAGCACGTAATTTTATAGAGTGCTTTGGACTGACTCCAGCAGTCTTTGGTCGTATAAATGGTGGTCCCTCAACTGCGTACGAAGGATCAGGTGATGCAGAGGCATTCCTCAATCTGATGCGTCATTCTGGGATGCACAACATGCATGAGTTAGGTACCTCCCTTCGTCAGCCCAACGAAGGAGAGAAGAAAAAATAATGTTTTATGTAGAAGTGTCGTCTATGCATTGCGACTCTTCAACTTATCTGTAGGTGCCTACTCCCCTTTTTATAAATAAAATCTTAGTATTGATTTCATCTTTATTCGTGTAGCGCGTTGGTATATAGAATTGTTCTACACCTCCTTTGACTGCATCTATGGTTGTTTATTCCCAAGAGAAACAAAACAACACGTGGCATCTGTCTTTTGGTCATGAGCGCCTTTTATTAGGATCTTTCCCAAAATAAACTCACGCCAACCGTTTCTTCGACCCTTTATAAATAGCTGAGTTAAAGAATGTTTTATGCATTATCATTCTCATTCTCATCCTTTTTCTCCGAAGATAGATATTTGAAAGATTTCATTCTCTAATAAGAGATTGATAACGACGATGCTTTCCAATGTCGTTCCTCTGTACGCCCGGTCATCAGACATCGATTCAACCACTCTTAGAGCCGAACCATCTGATCTTGATGGTAAGTTTGATTCATAAAACAATCTTCCGTCTTTGAGCTTTTTATTGAAAACAGATGTCTATCTTCAATAGATAAGGCACGTCTACTGAAAATGAGCGCAAATCCTTGACAGATAAGGAGCGCATGAAACACAAGTGCAAAGGTGTAAAGCCTCGGGCGTAAAGCCATGTATATAAGATGCACGTAAAACACTGACATAAAACCTTGTAGATTAAGTGCACATGAAACACGGGCGTAAAGCCTTATAGATAAAGTGCACATGAAACACGGGCATAAAAAGCCTTGTTGAATAAGGTACGCGAGCATCAGTCTTTAATTGGCCAGTAAGTGGCTGATGATACTTCTGTTGAAAATTTTTCTCTGTTGTTTTCTGCAGAAGCTTGGGTGAAGAACTTTTTCAGAACCGGTATTGGCGACTTGGATGCTGTGAGGAGCATTCTTCTGACATCAACATCAGCGAGCTCATGCGCTTTTGACGCACAAACCATACAACTCAGAACTTTTTGTGGGATAAAAGGGTCTTCCTCAGATGGTAGGAAGAGCCTTTATACACGGAAAGTTGGATGGTGGAGTCAACTATATCCCGAGAAATTGGGTAGTAGAGTTCCTTTCACGGCAGGACTAGGAATCGTATCCCAATGCTGGATACATTCCTATCTCTTCTGAAGGGCCGCCATTTCTCCACCAATTGTATTGGCAGCAACACGTCTTCGGGCTGCCATACTCTGGGATTCTCCTCTCGTCTGAGAGAGAAGACCAGAGTTAATTCCTACTGTTCTGGTCGCCATTGAGGCTCAGACAGCAAGGAATTGACACCAACAATGAATCCGATGAAGAAGATCCAAAGAAGAAATAGATCTCAATTAGGTCATCGTTGTTGTATAGAATAAAAATCCAAGATGTAATAGATTTCCATTATAATTTATAAGAAAGTCTAAGAAATGTAATAAACTTTTATAAAATGAGAATGGAAATGACAAGTCTTCTAAACTCAATAATTTGTATCTTAACCAGAGGTAATATAGACATGAATGAAATCTCGTTTTCTTTTTCAGAGTATACAATACTATCAGAGGTAATATGGACATGATAGATCGTAACAACTCAAAGAAAACTAGATTAATATCTATTCAGAGGCCGAATGGACATAATAGATAGGAAATACAAACAGATTTAATATTTATTCAGAGGTCATAATAACATAATAAATAATAAATCCAACTTTTTATACCAACTGGTAAGATAGAAGATTAAAATTTCTCTCTAAGGAGATAAGTAATCAGCTTATCCAAACATTGGTAGCTGGGAAAACAAGAAGACAGGTGTCATAGAGAATACATGCCAATATTGATAAAAAATGAATGAACCAACGTATCTTTCGGGAAACGAAAAGTCGATTCAATTCCACAAAATGGATGAATCTGATGTAGTGAATGGACAGGTCTTCTCGGGAATGAAAAGTTATTTTCAATTTTAAAGACCAGTTCATTAATAGATCTCTCCTATAAATAGGTGAGAATTCTTTGTAACATTTCATTCTTATTTCTAATCCTCTATCGGAAATATCTTCCAAGGATGTGCAGCAAAAGAATGAAATCTCCATGAAGGTTGATGATGTCATCGAGACGCGTCCCGTTGAGCCAATTGCGTCAGATCCAACCAAAATAGATGAAAGCTCTTCTACGCCCAAGCCACCACAAGACATCTTCGCTTTCTTAGTAAAGCCAGGGAAAACTCCTGAGGAAGAAGTACTGAGGATGGCTGCCTGCAAATTTTTTATGAACTCAGGCACTGATGCCTTTGATGCATTGGCTGACTATGTATTCAATAAGGAAGGCAATGGTTCTTGTCCTTAATCCTTTATTCAGAACAAAAATAATAAAAGAAATTTTATTTTCATTCTGTCTCCTTTTTTTATACATAGTACTTCTTAAGAAATTTGCCATTGATCGGCATCATGAGTAGATCTCCATTGGACTTGGATAACCGATAGGCGCCATTGGAAAACACAGTCTCGATTATATAAGGGCCTTCTCATTTTGCTTGGAATTTCCCTTTGCTTTTGTGAGTCATCACCATCGGTCTTCGAACAGCTAATACCAGCTCGCCGACCTTGAATACCCTCTCTTTAACTTTACGATTGAAAGTTCGAGATATACGGGCTTGATATAGCTCAATATGCTGTTGTGCTTGAAGACGCTTTTCGTCCAATCCTTCAAGTTCTTGGAGTCGTAAGCGATCATTATTCTCTATAGTTAGCTCATTAGCAATGGCTATTCGAAGAGATGGAATCTGGATTTCCAATGGAAGGACAGCCTCACATCCATAAACCAGTGAAAATGGTGTAAAACCAGTAGGAGTTCGGACTGTTGTTCGATAAGCCCATAAACATTCTCCAAGTTTCTCATTCCAGTCACGTTTATTAGAAGAGACAAACTTTTGAGAAGTTTGATGATCGTCTTGTTGAAAGCTTCGGCTAAACCATTAGCAGCTGGATTATAAGCCGTAGAAGCCAAATTTTGAATTCGATTCTTATCACAGAATCGATAAAATGCCTGACTGGCAAATTGTGGTCCATTGTCATAAATTATCCGTCGAGGAATACCGAAACGATAAATGACATGGTGTTTTATGAAGCTAATCACATTAGATGTTTTTACTTCAGTGAGGGGAATTGCTTCTGACCACTTAGAAAAGTAATCGGTTATGGCCAATATAAACCGATGTCCTTTAACAAAAGGAGGGTTAATCGGACCAATGATATCTATACCCCAAGCTTCGAAGGGCCAAGAAGCTGATGTAGGATGTAAAAATTCAGATGGTTGATGAATAAAATCGGCATGAATCTGACATGCTTTACACCTTCTGGCGTAATCCACAGCATCTGCTATCATGGAAGGCCAATAATACCCCATTCTTCGTATGCGGTCCTGTAATTTCGGACCCGATTGATGGGCACCACAGACACCATCATGAGCCTCACGGAGTGTGTTTGGCTTCACTTTCTGAGAGACAACGCAGCAAGAGTCCATCATATGAACGACGATATAACATATGTAAAGATGAATCATAATAGAATCGAAATGATCGTCTCTTAATTGATGCAGCTTCTTTTGGATCTTTAGGTAAAATCCCATGAACCGCATAATCAATGAATGGAGTTCTCCAATCCCTCTGCTGGGAGCTTGACTCTGTAGTATAACTTTGTTCAATATACAGATTATTCTTGACACAAAATAAGTCTCGATCCAACAAAGTAATTGTATTTTGTCTTCGAATTGGAACATCCAAGTCTGCAGCTAAGCTAGCAAGAGCATCAGCCTCCACATTCTGAGAACGTGGTACAAATTCGATAAAGAATCCTTTGAATGAAAGGACCAACTCGATTACCACTTGATGGTAAGGGATGAGATCATGATTTCTCACTTCATAAGTCCCTCTAACTTGATTAACAATCAATTAAGAATCTCCATAAGCTTCTAGGAACTCAATATCCAATTGTTTTGCTACTTGGAGACCAATCAGCAAAGCATTATATTCTGCTACATTATTAGAGCATGGCTCATTGAGAGAATAGGCACGGTATATGACCATTTTATCAGGAGAAACCAAGACGATTCCTACTCCAGAGACAATATTGCCTTTAGGTCCTACTCGTGATGCTCCATCAAAGTATAATTGGCATATGTCATTCTTCAAAGTCATGTTACAATCCACGACTTCATCTGGAATGTCCTCATATAGCTTTGATGTTTCAGGTATAGGGTGAGCAGCTAAGAAATCAGCTAATGCTTGACCCTTCACTGATTTTTGAGGTATATAAACCATGTCATAAGGAGTGAGCAACATCGCCCAGGTAGCTAACCTAGAGTTAAGAATGCTTGGTTTTCTCATCAATACCCGAATGAGATTTATTCTGGAGATGACATGAATAGTCTGTCCTGTCACATAATGTCTTGTCTTTTGGACAGCAAAAACCAAGGCCAGACATTCCTTTTCTACATGAGTATACCTGTGTTCTGCTTCGACCATCATTCGGCTAAGATAGTAAATTGCCTGTTCGTGATCCATATCACTTTTCTGTGCAAGAAGAGCGCCAAGTGAATGATCTAAGGCTCGAACATATAGTAAAAATGGTCTTCCTACCACTGGAGGTACCAGAACAGATGGATTTGTAAGGTATTGCTTGATGTCATTGAAGGATTTTTGATACGCTTCATCCCAAACAAATGATACACCTTTCTTTAATAGACGGGAGAATGGTTGACATCTCCCAGAGAGATTAGATATAAACCTCCTGATATAAGCAATGCGACCTTGAAAGCTACGGAGTTCTTTCAAATTACAAGGAGGACGTATTTCAAGAATTGCTTTAACCTTATCAGGATCAACATGGATACCCTGAGAAGTAATGACAAATCCTAAAAACTTGCCACTGGAAACCCCTAAGAAAGACTTAATAGGGTTCATCTTCAGTTGATGTTGACGCATCAACTCAAATACTGTCTTCAAGTCTTGAATATGATCATCTTTTGATCGACTCTTAACAGCAATGTCATCTACATAACATTCCACTGTCTTCCGTAGATGTTCTTGAAAGATGTTGCTCATAGCCCGTTGATACGTGGCACCGACGTTTTTAAGACCAAACGGCATAACCGTATAGCAGTAAACCCCAAGGGGTGTACAAAAAGTAGTATGCTTCTCATCTTCTGGATGCATCTTAATTTGATTGTATCCTGAGAATCCATCCATGAAAGACATGCGTTCAAAACCGCATGTATTATCTATCATGACATCAGTAATCGGAAGTGGAAATTCATCCTTTGGATAAGCTGCATTAAGATCTCGAAAATCTATGCAAACTCAAAATTTTTCATTCTTTTTCATAACAGGAACAATGTTAGCAACCCAGTCTGGGTGTTGTTCTTCACGAACAAAGCCACATGTGATCAGCTTTTTGACTTCTGCCTCAATTGAATCCATCATATCTGGTCGAAAATGCCGTTGTTGTTGTTTTACAGGCTTGGCATTAGGAAGAATATTGAGTTTATGAGTAGCAACTTTAGGATCTAGACCCGACATATCCTCATAATTCTATGTAAAAATATTAATATATTCTTTGATCAGTTTTATCAATTCTTCATTTTCATCTTCAGAAAGATTTTTACTGATGAATTGGTTTGGATGTAGTACCATCTCCAACATCGATCTGGACAACCTCATCCTCTGTAGGTGGCTGTCGCTGCTCAAAACGAAGTTCCCATTGAGTGTCCATCTGTTGAGCCCAAGGATCATTCTCAAATGGTTCAGATTCACCATCAGTTTGAACCATGTTGACTGAGAATATTTGCTCAGATTCATCATAATAACCTCCTCTAACATATGAGGAGTGAGATGTATCAGATTCCATGAATTGGATTTCTTCTGAATCTGATGATTGTGAAGAGCTAGAAGAGAATTCTTCTTGTATATCGTCGTTAAACATGTGGGACGGATCATATCCCAACCCATGACGAGTTTTCTGATAAAACGTATCACCACTTAATGGTAATCGTCTACCCTTGCCTTGATTGAGACCTTGCATAGTCTTTAAATCATATCCTATATTTTGGATAATCTTGAGAGATTGTTGACTATATCTGTCAATTCGGATTCTTCCTTTATCTTTATCTCTCAAATCATCTGTCTGAACAACAGGGATATTTCTAGCTGTGCCAAACACAATTTGGTGCTTGTTTTTCTTATCAGACGGAATCACGAAATAAGATTCTTCATGACGTCTTTAAGTTACACAAGCTTGCGATGAAACAACTACAGGAAGAAGATAGGAAAAAGATGTTAGGAACCTTTGAGCATAAGGTCTAACATCGACATGAGGAGGAAAGGAATTTTCCTTATGATCAATGTATAAGGTTTCCTCTGTGTCTACGTCATCTTTATACTGATGATTTTGATCATCAGAAGATAAAGTCATTCTTTCAACATATTTGACAGCCATATACTCAAAAAGGAAATCTTTATTGATATTAGAAAGTATAGAATGATCAATATTTACATCATTTACAATTTGACTGCTACGCTTCAGATTAATCACTAATGGACTATCATCCGTCTTTTGCGTAGACTTGCCAAGATTGACGATTAATGGTGGTTCTGGATCATTCGTACGAGAAGTACGCCCTTTGACTTTGATCATAAGAGGTTGAACCTGGCTTTTTGTCAACCCCTTGATCAAATTTTATCCTCACATTTTTTTTTCTGATTTTATTTCATCATTTAATTATCACATACATTGTTATATTGGTTTTATATACTATATAAAGGACCTAATGGTATTATAAATATTGGCAGGGACTTTAATGAAAAATTTCCATAATTCAAATTCCTTTGGCTGTTTTTAAACCCGACCACCTGTGATGGATACCAATCGAAATTCAAATGGATTTCCTCAAATCCTTTAGGAATTTGTAAAGTAATCCAGATCCACATATATAAAAGGGGATGGCAGCCGACCTCTTACTCAAACCCTAAAATTTTTCCTGTGCCTGTGAGTTGGTGAAGGACTGCTAACGAGAGGGTACGACAGGAGCAAAGGATTTGATCTCTCAAGAAAAACAGGAAATTCTTTACAATCAATTTCCTGATTCTCGATTATTAGAAGGGTTCATAGTAGCATAGGTATTTGTATTAATTCCTAAGTGAAATTAGATCATGTGTGTGCCTACTTCACAGATCGACTAAGTATCTGCGTAAGCAAATCGGGATACATCCATTAGGTAACCATGCTAGGTCGGTAATAGGGCATTGGACTATTCCATGGCTTGGTATACAAATAGGAGGCAGTCAGCCAATATAGAATCTGTATATATCTGGCGTGTAGCCAAGTTACAGTACCACTAATAGATGGATTGGGAACCTGGGTGTCAATGACTTATTGTGTATCAAAGTCAGAGTGCAGAGTATAGGATAGGAGCACTTGCAAATCAATTCTTTTGCAAAGCCATTGATCATAACATGGAATGACACTACATCCTTGATAAGGATCTTAAGTGAACTGGACTGATACCTTGATGTATCTGTTAAAGTAACAGACACATGGTCATGAACAAGAGTATAGGTAAGTTGATGATGTTTGCACGTTTCCAAACTTAATTTATTATTAAGCTGCTCCTACCAATTTTGAGATGCTATGTCCCTCTTTCATCTGATTAAGTCATTTTTGGGAGTTAACCATGACCCTTAAATTCTATTCTTGCAAGTTTGGATGTACAACTTATTTGGACTGTCAATTGCATCTGAATTCGTCATTCCTTATGGATATTCAAATTTGGGTTTGCATACCTGCCGTCATGTAACCACAGGACAGGAGGAGGATCCAGAATCCAGACCATCAGATGTTATATAGCACACTGGGATCTCACTGCACCTATCTTACTTTCCCTTTGCTGTATTACCTGTAAACAGGGGAATGGATGTCAAATCCTGGTACAGGCCCATGGGGGAAATCTGCCCATTTGAGTAATATGCTAAACATATATAATCAGTTCAGTTGAGTGGTCCTGCATATATGTAGTACCTAGTGGAGTATCAGGTATTTTGTGAATCTCTGATCTGCCTTGGGATATCTGTGTCTGTATAAATTGGAAGCCCATATATGTAGGAAACAACCAGGTTTTCATTCCTAATGTACACATAAATACATCCAAGTTTCCTGAATCACTAAAGTATTGGGAAACAGAGGGAATTAGTGTTACATTCAATATAGATGTTGTGTATCTGTGTGCAGGTTGGTTCCTGTGAGCATGTACCATCAGGACACAAAGAGGATACGAGGTACCAATATGGTACCCAGTATATCAGATGTGTGGTATCGTGTAGTAAAGAAAAGTGTATCACTGCACAGGAAATTCCAGTGGGGATACTCACGTGGAAGAAGGTGTGTGTTCTTGTATAGGTACTAGGATATCGGTAGGAATTGGCACCATAGGACTAAGTATCAGTTATGTGCAAGCATAAAACAAATAGGGGTTGATGTGTAAGGATATTGGTTTCACTAGAGAAGGAGTACCTAGCCTATATTTTGTTTTACCTGTAAGTTTCACTTATCTCAGGAATCAATCAGTCATATGTGGTTCATAAGGGTATGAGTCCACATATATCAGAGGTTGATACGATGCCAAAGACTATTCTGTACATTTTCTGAAAAACAGGGGCAGTAACAACCTCTGTGTGCACCTACAAAGTATTATATATGTGCAACTAGTATGCAGGGGATTTTGTAGCCAGTGACTCAATATCTAATGGGTTTGACAGGAACATTTGTACAGGGCAATACTGAGGCATGGTAGATATTAGAGTCATGTGATTCCTAAAGCATCTCAGGATGACAGTGACAGATCTGAACTTGGTACAAACCTAGGATTGGGATGCTATGTAGGTGAAGCCTAGGTTGCCTATAGATGATGCCCTAAACAGGTGTGGCAGGTTTGTTTCACTATTGTGCAGGCAACAAAATAAGAAAAGGATAGGTGGAAGCAGGTAAAGGCAAGGAAATTTATATAAATTGGACACTGTCCTGGTATAGTGATGCGGACATGACACTGTATCAGACCTGGGTTGGCCCAAACAAGACCTGGATCCTTGTCACATACAGTACTCTCACCATCATCATCTGTGGTTGAATGAATTACACCAAGATAGGCCCAGATATCACTTTAAGATACTTGTTCTGTTCTGTTCAGATACTTGTCCTAACCTGTTAACCATTGTTCTGTTCAGATACTTGTTGTCTTAGTTTTCCTGTAGGATTTTGGTAGCAGTCCCACTTCCTCAGTCCTTCCTATTTGTATCATGTTCAGTCTTGATCCTTTTGGTTCAGTCCTAGAAGGATTAGAGTTCAATCCTCTTTGAGATGTCCTGCATATGTTGCTTTGGATTAGTCCATATATCACTTTAAGATACAGTCCATGATAACTGTATGATTCAGTCCCTTTTCACTCATTATATACACTAGTATACACTAGTCTCCTTAATAACCAGTTTAGTTATTCATTTGACTGAACACTTAGATAGATCAGTCCATCAATATAACTGTCCACATGACCTTACTTTGATCTGTCCCCATGTTATTTTGGGTATCATGTCAGTTTCTTGTAGATGAGTGTGGGGGTAAGGTTGTTAGGGTATAACCTGTAGTATCCTACTAGCTATATATATTTACCTGTACATATGTATGCTATATACATGAGTTGTTCCTTTAGATAGGAAGTTATGTGGCCAAGGCCTAAGTAATGTTAGGGGTTAAAACCAAACAAGTCCTAGTAATTCACCTAGAAACCTAGCCAATAAATAGATAGGCTACGTATCACTATTAGTTGTGTATTTGACATTATGTACATGGTATAAACAGGATACTTGGACTTGATACGGATTTTGACCCGTGCCAGCAGCTCAGGACCTAAGGCAAGTATACCTTGCCTTTCTACACAGCTTTATTTACATGCACTGTCTTTATTTATTATCCAGTTTTTCTCATATTATCGATAAGTATCTTTCATATCCTGTTCATATATTGGTATCATTGATTTGTAGCCCGTGTTCACAGTTAGCCTTGCGTCTTATTGGTCGTGCCTTGATTGAGTCGTGTCTCCGTGTCTTGAACCTTGAGGCTAACCTGTGAGTCTACGATAGGGACGAGGGTTAGTAGTTATTGGTCCACACTTGCGAGTCCACACTAGGGACGAGGGTGATGCTAGCCTGCGAGTCCACGATAGGGACGAGGGTTAGTAGTAGATGCTAGCCTGCGAGTCCACACTAGGGACGAGGGTTAGTGGTATAGGGTTACACCTGCGAGTCCACACTAGGGACGAGGGTGATGCTAGCCTGCAAGTCCACACTAGGGACGAGGGTTAGTAGTAGATGCTAATCTGCGAGTCCACACTAGGGACGAGGATTAGTTGTTCAAACCTGCGAGTCCACACTAGGGACGAGGGTTTGAGTATTCATTTCGGTTATCCGTTGACACCTTGATATGAGTTCTCTAGTCCTTGTTCAGCAGTTCATTTATGTGTAGACAGTGTATAGATTCGTGCTTTATTCATTGCTCAGTTTTACTTGTTTATTCTGTATTTTCTCCATGCATAATAAACTGTTAGAAAGGCTCATTTTTATGTATCTTGCTAGTCCTCTGAGGACCTGATGATCTCTTCAGGTTAGCCGAGGTTGAGTTAGGAGCAGACCAGGGGGTTGAGCCAGCATCAGATCGCATCGCTTGCACTTGAGGTGGTCTAGATTAACAGTTTTTATTCAGTTAGTTACTCCGTGTATTCTTCTATTTTCTTCCGTCTATTGGTAGTGGATTTGTGTCCACCGGACGTGACAATGATTCTTGATATTCAGTTATATTCATTTTTGTTCAGTTCATGTCTTTTTTATTGATCTTGATTGATTTGATTATTCTGTGGATGAGATATAGTTTTCTCGCAATTTTAGATTGCCGTGACTTGGGTATAGACAGCGTACTACCGCCGACATTGCGGCGTAGGCTGGGCTTGGACACGTTTCGTATCCGAAAAGCGGGTGCGGGTCGTGACAAGTTTTTTGGTGGCCCATGCAGGTCTACGTTAATCACTTCGATTACGTTACTGTACCGTCATGAGCCTGCAAATAGGATTAGACACTTAGAATCTCATCCACATGTTTTGACTCCTTGTTAATCCTTAATCCTTGATTTCATTAAATCCTTGACTTGCATCTTGATTGAAACTCTCTTCAACGGCTATGGTGTTTTCTGTTGTTACAGTTAAGATGGACTCTCAAGACAGGAACAATGCTGCACTGAACACTCTACCGGCTACAGGAGGCTCTTTCACGTACATGACTCCACCGACACAAGAAGGCCAGCTCACTCATGCGAGTAATCAACCACAATTCTCGAGATTCCGCAGAGGCGATATTCCACCGCCTCAACAGTTTCCTCCGCAGACTCCACCACCAGCACCCGGTCTGCCACCAGTATCTGTTCTACCACCAGCACAAGCCTCGCATCCAGCACGTGTTCCACATCCAGTACCAGCCATGCTCCCCGCACCAGTGATGTATCCAGCTTTTCCCATGCACCCACCGCAAACGATGTATCCAGCCTCGACGATGTATCCAGTCTCGATGATGTATCCAGCACATGTTCTGCCTCTGCCACCAGCACTGGATAATGTCACACTCCTCGGGATCATCCAGCAGCAGGCCAACATGTTTCGAGACACTTTGAGAGAGGTTCTTCAGATTCGAGATGCTCCGCGACAGCGCCCGGGGAATTCCAAGCACTTCATGGACTTTAGGCCCATGCCGTTCCATGGGACAGAGGGGATCGTCTACGCTGATGAATGGCTGGAGAACGTGGAGAGGTATCTAAAGATGGCCCGAGTTCCAGAAGATTTGAAGATTGAGTCAGCCAGTGGACAGCTTTTCGACATCGCACGGACATGGTACCAAGGCGAACCCCAATTTTTTGCTCCAGACGTGACTTGGGAGGAGTTCAAGCGACTGTTCAAAAGGAAATTCTACCCATACGTAGCACGAGAGGCGTTGGTGAGTCAGTTCGAGCATCTAGAGCAAGGCAACCACACTGTCGACGAGTACACATCGGAGTTTTCTCGCCTCAGCCGCTTCGCAGAGAACTTGGTCAGCACCCCTGAAGACAAGGCACGACGATTCAGGAAAGGGCTGTCTCACGAGATTCGACTAGCCATCGCCACCAGTCGAGCCACCACTTACGAGGAGATTCTAGAAGTTGCCCAAGCTGTAGAAGAAGAACTGAGTCACAAGCCGAAGAGGAATCGAGACGCACTCGGAGGAGGCAGCGACCAAGCAACACCGGCAAAACGTCCCAACATTTCAGGGAAGACACCAGCGCAGCAGCATCAGCAGCAACCACAAGCAGCCCCACGCCAAGTCCAAGACATTTCCATCTGTCAGCATTGCTCGAAGAAAGGCCACACTCAAGAAAATTGTCGCAGCAGACTAGGGTTGTGTTGGACTTGTGGATCCAACCAACACTTGTTTCGCAATTGTCCGAAGAAGAACGCAAGTGCCCCACCACTACCAACCGCAGGAGGAGGGCGAGCCTTTGCCATGAACGCGGAAGATGCGGCGACACCCCACGGAGCGAATGGCAGAAATTTTCAGTAGAGATTTGCAGTAGTAGCATAGATAGACCTATATTTTAAATTGAATTATTTTAATTGAATTTTTGTCATAGCAAATTGTTCTAGACTTTCCATTCTAATAGATCTCGGTTCCTTAAATTTCGAGGACGAAATTTATTTAAGGGGGGTAGAGTTGTCAACCCCTTGATCAAATTTTATCCTCACATTTTTTTTTCTAATTTTATTTCATCATTTAATTATCACATACACTGTTATATTGGTTTTATATACTATATAAAGGACCTAATGGTATTATAAATATTGGCAGGGACTTTAATGAAAAATTTCCATAATTTAAATTCCTTTGGCTGTTTTTAAACCCGACCACCTGTGATGGATACCAATCGAAATTCAAATGGATTTCCTTAAATCCTTTAGGAGTTTGTAAAGTAATCCAGATCCACATATATAAAAGGGGATAGCAGCCGACCTCTTACTCAAACCCTAAAATTTTCCCTGTGCCTGTGAGTTGGTGAAGGACTGCTAACGAGAGGGTACGACAGGAGCAAGGGATTTGATCTCTCAAGAAAAATAGGAAATTCTTTACAATCAATTTCCTGATTCTCGATTATTAGAAGGGTTCATAGTAGCATAGGTATTTGTATTAATTCCTAAGTAAAATTAGATCATGTGTGTGCCTACTTCACAGATCGACTAAGTATCTGCGTAAGCAAATTGGGATACATCCATTACGTAACCACGCTAGGTCGGTAATAGGACATTGGACTATTCCATGGCTTGGTATACAAATAGGAGGCAGTCAGCCAATATAGAATCTGTATATATCTGGCGTGTAGCCAAGTTACAGTACCACTAATAGATGGATTGGGAACCTGGGTGTCAATGACTTATTGTGTATCAAAGTCAGAGTACAGAGCATAGGATATGAGCACTTGCAAATCAATTCTTTTGCAAAGCCATTGATCATAACATGGAATGACACTACATCCTTGATAAGGATCTTAAGTGAACTGGACTGATACCTTGATGTATCTGTTAAAGTAACAGACACATGGTCATGAACAAGAGTATAGGTAAGTTGATGATGTTTGCACGTTTCCAAACTTAATTTATTTTTAAGCTGCTCCTACCAATTTTGAGATGCTATGTCCCTCTTTCATCTGATTAAGTCATTTTTGGGAGTTAACCATGACCCTTAAATTCTATTCTTACAAGTTTGGATGTACAACTTATTTGGACTGTCAATTGCATCTGAATTCTTCATTCCTTATGGATATTCAAATTTGGGTTTGCATACCTGCCGTCATGTAACTACAGGACAGGAGGAGGATCCAAAATCCAGACCATCAGATGTTATATAGCACACTGGGATCTCACTGCACCTATCTTACTTTCCCTTTGTTGTATTACCTGTAAACAGGGGAATGGATGTCAAATCCTGGTACAGGCCCATGGGAGAAATCTTTCCATTTGAGCAATATGCTAAACACATATAATCAGTTCAGTTGAGTGGTCCTGCATATAGGTAGTGCCTAGTGGAGTATCAGGTATTTTGTGAATCTCTGATCTGCCTTGGGATATCTGTGTCTGTATAAATTGAAAGCCCATATATGTAGGAAACAACCAGGTTTTCATTCCTAATGTACACATAAATACATCCAAGTTTCTTGAATCACTAAAGTATTGGGAAACAGAGGGAATTAGTGTTA
Organism: Iris pallida; assembly: GCA_029216955.1. Classification (NCBI taxonomy): domain Eukaryota; kingdom Viridiplantae; phylum Streptophyta; class Magnoliopsida; order Asparagales; family Iridaceae; genus Iris; species Iris pallida. The sequence goes on from JANAVB010011399.1 coordinate 10,367,856, forward strand.
CATTCAATATAGATGTTGTGTATTTGTGTGCAGGTTGGTTCCTGTGAGCATGTACCATCAGGACACAAAGAGGATACGAGGGTACCAATGTGGTACCCAGTATATCAGATGTGTGGTATCGTGCAGTAAAGAAAAGTGTATCACTGCACAGGAAATTCTAGTGGGGATTCTCACGTGGAAGAAGGTGTGTGTTCTTGTATAGGTACTAGGATATCGGTAGGAATTGGCACCATAGGACTAAGTATCAGTTATGTGCAAGCATAGAACAAATAGGGGTTGATGTGTAAGGATATTGGTTTCACTAGGGAAGGAGTACCTAGCCTATATTTTATTTCACCTGTATGTTTCACTTATCTCAGGAATCAATCAGTCATATGTGGTTCATAAGGGTGTGAGTCCACATATATCAGAGGTTGATACGATGCCAAAGACTATTCTGTACATTTTCTGAAAAACAGCAGCAGTAACAACCTCTGTGTGCACCTACAAAGTATTATATATGTGCAACTAGTATGCAGGGGATTTTGTAGCCAGTGACTCAATATCTAATGGGTTTGACAGGAACATTTGTACAGGGCAATACTGAGGCATGGTAGATATTAGAGTCACGTGATTCCTAAACCATCTCAGGATGACAGTGACAGATCTGATCTTGGTACAAACCTAGGATTGGGATGCTATGTAGGTGAAGCCTAGGTTGCCTATAGATGATGCCCTGAACAGGTGTGGCAGGTTTGTTTCACTATTATGCAGGCAACAAAATAAGAAAGGGATAGGTGGAAGCAGGTAAAGGCAAGGAAATTTATATAAATTGGACACTGTCCTGGTATAGTGATGCAGACATGACACTGTATCAGACCTGGGTTGGCCCAAACAAGACCTGGATCCTTGTCACATACAGTACTCTCACCATCATCATCTGTGGTTGAATGAATTACACCAAGATAGGCCCAGATATCACTTTAAGATACTTGTTCTGTTCTGTTCAGATACTTGTCCTAACCTGTTAACCATTGTTCTATTCAGATACTTGTTGTCTTAGTTTTCCTGTAGGATTTTGGTAGCAGTCCCACTTCCTCAGTCCTTCCTATTTGTATCATGTTCAGTCTTGATCCTTTTGGTTCAGTCCTAGAAGGATTAGAGTTCAATCCTCTTTGAGATGTCCTGCATATGTTGCTTTAGATTAGTCCATATATCACTTTAAGATACAGTCCATGATAACTGTATGATTCAGTCCCTTTTCACTCATTATATACTCTAGTATACACTAGTCTCCTTAATAACCAGTTCAGTTATTCATTTGACTGAACACTTAGATAGATCAGTCCATCAATATAACTGTCCACATGACCTTACTTTGATCTGTCCCCATGTTATTTTGGGTATCATGTCAGTTTCTTGTAGATGAGTGTGGGGGTAAGGTTGTTAGGGTATAACCTGTAGTATCCTACTAGCTATATACATTTACATGTACATATGTATGATATATACATGAGTTGTTCCTTTAGATAGGAAGTTATGTGGCCAAGGCCTAAGTAATGTTAGTGGTTAAAACCAAACAAGTCCTAGTATTTCACCTAGAAACCTAGCCAATAAATAGATAGGCTACGTATCACTATTAGTTGTGTATTTGACATCATGTACATGGTATAAACAGGATACTTGGACTTGATACGGATTTTGACCCGTGCCAGCAGCTCAGGACATAAGGCAAGTATACCTTGCCTTTCTACACAGCTTTATTTACATGCACTGTCTTTATTTATTATCCAGTTTTTCTCATATTATTGATAAGTATCTTTCATATCCTGTTCATATATTGGTATCATTGATTTGTAGCCCTTGTTCACAGTTAGCCTTGCGTCTTATTGGTCGTGCCTTGATTGAGTCGTGCCTCTGTGTCTTGAACCTTGAGGCTAACCTGCGAGTCCACGATAGGGACGAGGGTTAGTAGTTATTGGTCCACACTTGCGAGTCCACACTAGGGACGAGGGTGATGCTAGCCTGCGAGTCCACGATAGGGACGAGGGTTAGTAGTATATGCTAGCCTGCGAGTCCACACTAGGGACGAGGGTTAGTGGTATAGGGTTACGCCTGCGAGTCCACACTAGGGACGAGGGTGATGCTAGCCTGCGAGTCCACACTAGGGACGAGGGTTAGTAGTAGATGCTAATCTGCGAGTCTACACTAGGGACGAGGATTAGTTGTTCAAACCTGCGAGTCCACACTAGGGACGAGGGTTTGAGTATTCGTTTCGGTTATCCGTTGACACCTTGATATGAGTTCTCTAGTCCTTGTTCAGCAGTTCATTTATGTGTAGACAGTGTATAGATTCGTGCTTTATTCATTGCTCAGTTTTACTTGTTTATTCTGTATTTTCTCCATGCATAATAAACTGTTAGAAAGGCTCATTTTTATGTATCTTGCTAGTCCTCTGAGGACCTGATGATTTCTTCAGGTTAGCCGAGGTTGAGTTAGGAGCAGACCAGAGGGTTGAGCCAGCATCAGATCGCATCGCTTGCACTTGAGGTGGTCTAGATTAGCAGTTTTTATTCAGTTAGTTACTCCATGTATTCTTCTATTTTCTTCCGTCTATTGGTAGTAGATTTGTGTCCACCAGACGTGACAGTGATTCTTGATATTCAGTTATATTCATTTTTGTTCAGTTCATGTCTTTTTCATTGATCTTGATTGATTCGATTATTCTGTGGATGAGATATAGTTTTCCCGTGATTTTAGATTGCCGTGACTTGGGTATAGACAGCATACTACCGCCGATACTGCGGCATAGGCTGGGCTTGGATACGTTTCGTATCCGAAAAGCGGGTGCGGGTCGTGACAAGTTTTTTTGGTGGCCCATGCAGGTCTACGTTAATCACTTCGGTTACGTTACTGTACCGTCATGAGCCTGCAAATAGGATTAGACACTTAGAATCTCATCCACATGTTTTGACTCCTTTTTAATCCTTAATCCTTGATTTCTTTAAATCCTTGACTTGCATCTTGATTGAAACTCTCTTCAACGGCTATGGTATTTTTTGTTGTTACAGTTAAGATGGACTCTCAAGACAGGAACAATGCTGCACTGAACACTCCACCGGCTGCAGGAGGCTCTTTCACGTACATGACTCCACCGACACAAGAAGGCCAGCTCACTCATGCGAGTAATCAACCGCAATTCTTGAGATTCCGCAGAGGCGATATTCCACCGCCTCCACAGTTTCCTCCGCAGACTCCACCACCAGCACCTGGTCTGCCACCAGCACCTGTTCTACCACCAGCACAAGCCTCGCATCCAGCACGTGTTCCACATCCAGTACCAGCCATGCACCCCGCACCAGTGATATATCCAGCTTTTTCCATGCACCCACCGCCAACGATGTATCCTGCCTCGACGATGTATCCAGCCTCGACGATGTATCCAGCACATGTTCTGCCTCCGCCACCAGCACTGGACAATGTCACACTCCTCGGGATCATCCAGCAGCAGGCCAACATGTTTCGAGACACTTTGAGAGAGGTTCTTCAGATTCGAGATGCTCCGCGACAGCGCCCGGGGAATCCCAAGCACTTCATGGACTTTATGCCCATGCCGTTCCATGGGACAGAGGGGATCGTCTACGCTGATGAATAGCTGGAGAACGTGGAGAGGTATCTAAAGATGGCCCGAGTTCCAGAAGATTTGAAGATTGAGTCAGTCAGTGGACAGCTTTTCGACATCGTGCGGATATGGTACCAAGGCGAACCCTGATTTTCTGCTCCAGACGTGACTTGGGAGGAGTTCAAGCGACTGTTCAAAAGGAAATTCTACCCATACGTTGCACGAGAGGCGTTGGTGAGTCAGTTCGAGCATCTAGAGCAAGGCAACCACACTGTCGACGAGTACACATCGGAGTTTTCTCGCCTCAGCCGCTTCGCAGAGAACTTGGTCAGCACCCCTGAAGACAAGGCACGACGATTCAGAAAAGGACTGTCTCACGAGATTCGACTAGCCATCGCCACCAGTCGAGCCACCATTTACGAGGAGATTCTAGAAGTCGCCCAAGCTGTAGAAGAAAAACTGATTCACAAGTCGAAGAGGAATCGAGACGCACTCGGAGGAGGCAGCGACCAAGCAACACCGGCAAAATGTCCCAACATTTCAGGGAAGACACCAGCGCAACAGCATCAGCAGCAACCACAAGCAGCCCCACGCCAAGTCCAAGACATTCCCATCTGTCAGCATTGCTCGAAGAAATGCCACACTCAAGAAAATTATCGCAGCAAACTAGGGTTGTGTTGGACTTGTGGATCCAACCAACACTTGTCTCGCAATTGTCCGAAGAAGAACGTAAGTGCCCCACCACTACCAACCGCAGGAGGAGGGCGAGCCTTTGCCATGAACGCGGAAGATGCGGCGACACCCCACGGAGCGAATGGCGGAAATTTTTAGTAGAGATTTGCAGTAGTAGCATAGATAGACCTATATTTTAAATTGAATTGTTTTAATTGAATTTCTGTCATAGCAAATTGTTCTAGACTTTCCATTCTAATAGATCTCGGTTCCTTAAATTTCGAGAACAAAATTTGTTTAAGGGGGGTAGAGTTGTCAACCCCTTGATCAAATTTTATCCTCACATTTTTTTTTCTAATTTTATTTCATCATTTAATTATCACATACATTGTTATATTGGTTTTATATACTATATAAAGGACCTAATGGTATTATAAATATTGGCAGGGACTTTAATGAAAAATTTCTATAAGTCAAATTCCTTTGGCTGTTTTTAAACCCGACCACCTGTGATGGATACCAATCGAAATTCAAATGGATTTCCTTAAATCCTTTAGGAATTTGTAAAGTAATCCAGATCCACATATATATAAAAGGGGATGGCAGCTGACCTCTTACTCAAACCCTAAAATTTTCCCTATGCCTGTGAGTTGGTGAAGGACTGCTAACGAGAGGGTACGACAGGAGCAAAGGATTTGATCTCTCAAGAAAAACAGGAAATTCTTTACAATCAATTTCCTGATTCTCGATTATTAGAAGGGTTCATAGTAGCATAGGTATTTGTATTAATTCCTAAGTGAAATTAGATCATGTGTGTGCCTACTTCACAGATCGACTAAGTATTTGCGTAAGCAAATCGGGATACGTCCATTAGGTAACCACGCTAGGTCGGTAATAGGACATTGGACTATTCCATGGCTTGGTATACAAATAGGAGGCAGTCAGCCAATATAGAATCTGTATATATCTGGCGTGTAGCCAAGTTACAGTACCGCTAATAGATGGATTGGGAACCTGGGTGTTAATGACTTATTGTGTATCAAAGTCAGAGTGCAGAGTATAGGATAGGAGCACTTGCAAATCAATTCTTTTGCAAAGCCATTGATCATAACATGGAATGACACTACATCCTTGATAAAGATCTTAAGTGAACTGGACTGATACCTTGATGTATCTGTTAAAGTAACAGACACATGGTCATGAACAAGAGTATAGGTAAGTTGATGATGTTTGCACGTTTCCAAACTTAATTTATTATTAAGCTGCTCCTACCAATTTTGAGATGCTATGTCCCTCTTTCATCTGATTAAGTCATTTTTGGGAGTTAACCATGACCCTTAAATTCTATTCTTACAAGTTTGGATGTACAACTTATTTGGACTGTCAATTGCATCTGAATTCTTCATTCCTTATGGATATTCAAATTTGGGTTTGCATACCTACCGTCATGTAACCACAGGACAGGAGGAGGATCCAGAATCCAGACCATCAGATGTTATATAGCACACTGGGATCTCACTGCACCTATCTTACTTTCCCTTTGCTGCATTACCTATAAACAGAGGAATGGATGTCAAATCCTGGTACAGGCCCATGGGGGAAATCTTTCCATTTGAGCAATATGCTAAACACATATAATCAGTTCAGTTTAGTGGTCCTGCATATTGTTAGTGCCTAGTGGAGTATCAGGTATTTTGTGAATCTCTGATCTGCCTTGGGATATCTGTGTCTGTATAAATTGGAAGCCCATATATGTAGGAAACAACCAGGTTTTCATTCCTAATGTACACATAAATACATCCAAGTTTCCTGAATCACTAAAGTATTGGGAAACAGAGGGAATTAGTGTTACATTCAATATAGATGTTGTGTATCTGTGTGCAGGTTGGTTCCTGTGAGCATGTACCATCAGGACACAAAGAGGATACGGGGGTACCAATGTGGTACCCAGTATATCAGATGTGTGGTATCGTGCAGTAAAGAAAAGTGTATCACTGCACAGGAAATTCCAGTGGGGATACTCACGTGGAAGAAGGTGTGTGTTCTTGTATAGGTACTAGGATATCGGTAGGAATTGGCACCATAGGACTAAGTATCAGTTATGTGCAAGCATAGAACAAATAGGGGTTGATGTGTAAGGATATTGGTTTCACTAGGGAAGGAGTACCTAGCCTATATTTTGTTTTACCTGTATGTTTCACTTATCTAAGGAATCAATCAGTCATATGTGGTTCATAAGGGCGTGAGTCCACATATATCAGAGGTTGATACGATGCCAAAGACTATTCTGTACATTTTCTGAAAAATAGCAGCAGTAACAACCTCTGTGTGCACCTACAAAGTATTATATATGTGCAACTAGTATGCAGGGGATTTTGTAGCCAGTGACTCAATATCTAATGGGTTTGACAGGAACATTTATACAGGGCAATACTGAGGCATGGTAGATATTAGAGTCATGTGATTCCTAAAGCATCTCAGGATGACAGTGACAGATCTGAACTTGGTACAAACCTAGGATTGGGATGCTATGTCGGTGAAGCCTAGGTTGCCTATAGATGATGCCCTGAACAGGTATGGCAGGTTTGTTTCACTATTGTGCAGGCAACAAAATAAGAAAGAGATAGGTGGAAGCAGGTAAAGGCAAGGAAATTTATATAAATTGGATACTGTCCTGGTATAGTGATGCGGACATGACACTGTATCAGACCTGGGTTGGCCCAAACAAGACCTGGATCCTTGTCACATATAGTACTCTCAACATCATCATCTGTGGTTGAATGAATTATACCAAGATAGGCCCAGATATCACTTTAAGATACTTGTTCTGTTCTGTTCAGATACTTGTCCTAACCTGTTAACCATTGTTCTGTTCAGATACTTGTTGTCTTAGTTTTCCTATAGGATTTTGGTAGCAATCCTACTTCCTCAGTCCTTCCTATTTGTATCATGTTCAGTCTTGATCCTTTTGGTTCAGTCCTAGAAGGATTAGAGTTCAATCCTCTTTGAGATGTCCTGCATATGTTGCTTTGGATTAGTCCATATATCACTTTAAGATACAGTCCATGATAACTGTATGATTCAGTCCCTTTTCACTCATTATATACTCTAGTATACACTAGTCTCCTTAATAACCAGTTCAGTTATTCATTTGACTGAACACTTAGATAGATTAGTCCATCAATATAACTGTCCACATGACCTTACTTTGATCTGTCCCCATGTTATTTTGGGTATCATGTCAGTTTCTTGTAGATGAGTGTGGGGGTAAAGTTGTTAGGGTATAACCTGTAGTATCCTACTAGCTATATATATTTACCTGTACATATGTATGATATATACATAAGTTGTTCCTTTAGATAGGAAGTTATGTGGCCAAGGCCTAAGTAATGTTAGGGGTTAAAACCAAACAAGTCCTAGTAATTCACCTAGAAACCTAGCCAATAAATAGATAGGCTACGTATCACTATTAGTTGTGTATTTGACATTATGTACATGGTATAAACAGGATACTTGGACTTGATACGGATTTTGACCCGTGCCAGCAGCTCAGGACCTAAGGCAAGTATACCTTGCCTTTCTACACAGCTTTATTTACATGCGCTGTCTTTATTTATTATCCAGTTTTTCTTATATTATTGATAAGTATCTTTCATATCCTGTTCATATATTGGTATCATTGATTTGTAGCCCGTGTTCACAGTTAGCCTTACGTCTTATTGGTCGTGCCTTGATTGAGTCGTGCCTCCGTGTCTTGAACCTTGAGGCTAACCTGCGAGTCCACGATAGGGACGAGGGTTAGTAGTTATTGGTCCACACTTGCGAGTCCACACTAGGGACGAGGGTGATGCTTGCCTGCGAGTCCACGATAGGGACGAGGGTTAGTAGTAGATGCTAGCCTGCGAGTCCATACTAGAGACGAGGGTTAGTGGTATAGGGTTACGCCTGCGAGTCCACACTAGGGACGAGGGTGATGCTAGCCTGCGAGTCCACACTAGGGACGAGGGTTAGTAGTAGATGCTAATCTGCGAGTCCACACTAGGGACGAGGATTAGTTGTTCAAACCTGCGAGTCCACACTAGGGACGAAGGTTTGAGTATTCGTTTCGGTTATCCGTTGACACCTTGATATGAGTTCTCTAGTCCTTGTTCAGCAGTTCATTTATGTGTAGACAGTGTATAGATTCATGCTTTATTCATTGCTCAGTTTTACTTGTTTATTCTGTATTTTCTCCATGCTTAATAAACTGTTAGAAAGGCTCGTTTTTATGTATCTTGCTAGTCCTCTGAGGACTTGATGATCTCTTCAGGTTAGCCGAGGTTGAGTGAGGAGCAGACCAAAGGGTTGAGCCAGCATCAGATCGTATCGCTTGCACTTGAGGTGGTCTAGATTAGCAGTTTTTATTCAGTTAGTTACTCCATGTATTCTTCTATTTTCTTCCGTCTATTGGTAGTAGATTTGTGTCCATCGAACGTGATAGTGATTCTTGATATTCAGTTATATTCATTTTTGTTCAGTTCATGTCTATTTTATTGATCTTGATTGATTTAATTATTCTGTGGATGAGATATAGTTTTCCCGTGATTTTAGATTGTTGTGACTTGGGTATAGACAGCGTACTACCGCCGACACTGCGGCGTAGGCTGGGCTTGGACACGTTTCGTATCCGAAAAGCGGGTGCGGGTCGTGACACTTTTAGCAGGAACATTCACTGATTCCTCAGATGATGTTTGAGCTCTTCCTTTGACCTTGATCATCAGAGGTTGATTATTGACAGGTTGGGGTTGGATTCGCCCTTTGACTTTGATTTTCAAAGGTTGCTCTTCTGGCGTATCTTCATTAATAGACTGATCTTCGGCATATGATCGATCTTCAGCTATGTCTGATATCTCACTCACATGCTCTTGTTTGTAGAGCATTGAATCAGAAAAATAGGCTTCAACACCCTTGAAAGGATTGATATCAGCAAACTCAGTCTTCACAACCCCTTGGGAATCCACGTACTTGAAGCATTGGTAGAGAGTTGAAGGTACGATGTTATGCTCATGTAACCACGATCTTCCAAGAAGGATGTTGTAGGATACGTCTGAATTAATAACATAGAATGTTGCTATAGTTCGAAGATCACCAATCTGAATCTTCAGACGAATCTTCCCCAGTAGTTTACTCTTTCCAGAGTTGAAACCGACTATTGTGGTACTAGTGTAAGTCAAGTCACTAGTAGGAATCCTCAATGGTCATAGCATACTTTGAAGAATTATGCTAATGGAAGATCCAGGACCAATGTAAATTCTGTCAACTTCAATAGATTCAATATATCCAGTGTAGCACAAAGGCATGTCATGCTTATTATGATTCAACAACATATCTTCTTGTGTAAAGGTGATGTTGGGAATTGCTTCCATCACACTATGACATTGTGGGCATGATATTGGTGTATTATCAGGAGTCTTGAGTTGAGCTAAGCAGGAATCAGCTTGCAGCAAAGCTTCACTCAAGGTTTCACGACTTTCTTTAGAAAGACGAAGCAATTTGAAGATAGATAATCTAGCCGGAGTATTAGCTAACTGGGCTAGAATATCAAATTTGTAGGATTTCATCACCACCCCCTTACTGGAAGCAGACTTCAACGGGACGTCAAAACGTACTGCTTTCTGTTTTCCCTTCTCAACCACAGCAGGAACAGGAGACGATTGAGTTGGTGGTGTTTCAACATTCTCTGCTTCTTTGGAGGATCCCTCATAATCTTTGTGGTACTCTTTTCCAGATCTTGTACCAGCAAAGGTTTCTTCTTCAGACTCAGAAGAAGGAAGTACCATACTGCAGGACTTAGTCTTCCTTCCCTTAGCCTTCTTCTTACGAGGATAGTTATGAGGAACCTCAGAACCCAATCCAACAGTAGATTTTTGATTTTGAATTTATAAAGGAAGTCGTATTCCTTTATCATAATTCAAACCTTCTGCCTTTTGAAAATTATAACCCATCTTCTTCAAGAGAAGGACAGATTGTTGACTGTACAAGTAAGTAGACAGCGAAATTTTAACAGGTGGTTCAACAGAGAGAGAAGAAGAGATCTTTGTAACTACAGGAGAATGAGGAATAGAAGTCTCTGTAGCTACGGGAGGAGAAGGATTCGGGATATGAGAAAAAATCCCTATAGGAGCTTTTTCATAAGCAGCGAAGACTTGTTGTGCCCTGTATAAGGGAATACTATTCATGGCTAGCCACTGCTGATAAGTAAGCTTAAGCTTGGTAGGAGGAGCCAGACTTGGAGGACATATGTTCAATCCTCTCAGTCTATCTTCCAAAGGAATGCCATTCCATAGATGATCCAAATCATCAGGATCTGGAATAGCATGAGAAATCATGTTGCAGGTTTTGACTTTCCAACCTTTCTTGGATTTTGAAGTTTTACCTTCATCTTCCATTTCAGGTACTAAGTCAGGATGTACCCACATAATTTTACCATTCTTTAATGTAAGAGGCAACAATCCTTCATTTTCCTCTCTGGCAGGCGGGATATTCACAATCTTCATCGTCGCCTTCAGAATTGGGACAATTCCATATGGTACTTGTTGAGAAGGAAAATCTTCAAATTGAAGAAAAACCATATTGGTTGTGACCGTATGCTCATCATTAGTTAGAGAGATAGTATTGGCATTAATCAGCTCTTGGATTTTCTTCTTTAGGACATAACAAGCCCTGGTGGGATAATTTATGTATCTGTGATAGATATAATATTTGGGATTGTCAGTCAGATTCACCTCATTAGGCCTTTTTGGCTCCGGGATCTGGAGTTTGCCACTCTTCACCAGACATTGAAATATCCCTGGGATATCACTCTCGTCAAAAGAATATTCTTTTTTTGGCTTAGAAGACTCCTGATTATTCGACTTTGTTTTATTTTTGGAAAGATTAACCATAAGAGTATCTTTTCCTTTTGCATTATGATTGCCAGAATTATTACCAGGATTACCTTTCTTTCCTTTATCCTCTGAGGCAAAAATCATTCCATGTTCATGAGCCAACCTACCATTGGTCTCGGCAGAAACTGCTGCTATAATAAACGAAGCCCAATCTGTGAATTGGGAACCCGTGAAGACAGCAATGGATGGTCGCAGATTCATCTTGCATGTATCAATTAACACTGAATCTGGCATACCAGGAGGCATCTTTAGAGTCGCCTGTCGGAAACGTTCAATGAACGTCCGAGTATCTTCTTTCTCCTTTTGTTTGATTTCTATTAAGGAGGACATGTTCATGTCCATACCTCCTTCATAGAAGCGGGAGAGAAACATTGCCTTAAATTCGTCAAAAGACGAAATGCAATTATCGGGTAAACTACGATACCAATCGTAAGCTGAACCCGTCAAGCACCCAATGAATACTCGAGTGAGACGAGCATCATTTTTTACAAATGTACAGTCATAATATCAAAGTAATTGATATACTGACTAGGAAAAGCCTTTCCATCAAACAATACCATTGACTGTGGCTTGAATTTCGGTGGAAAGGGTACATCATTCCAATGAGGAGGATAAGGTTGCTTAATCCCTAACCTCTGGAGTTGATCCTTTTGCTTCAAAACTTCAAACTGTGCTTTGAGCTCACGCACTGCTTGAATGGCTTCACTGGTTTACGGAAGCACATTTGATTGAATGGTTGTTGGTTGTACCGTAATCCCCACCGGAGATGGTACATCTTCTGGAATGATGGGATCTGGAGATGCAGAATTTTGGTTAACAGCAGGCTCTTGGATATTCAAAGGTATATCAACCCCTTGACTATCTTGAGTTTGTGCTGCTACCTGTACCGGTGTTACTATTGCCGGTTGAACAGTTTGCTGAGCTGTTATTATCTGGTGCATGCTTTGCATCATATTAAGCATGTCTTTCAATGATTGCTCAACGGCAGTGAGACGTTGTTCCGTATTAGCAGATGATGTCTCTAGTTCATCTCCAATAGCGTAAGATTCAATCTCTCTTGAAGATACAGAGGGATTAGTATAGAGGTATGAATCAACACTATCAGTTTCAGACTCAAAAGATTGAGTACCCCCAGCTTCTGAATCAGAAATCTGCAACTGTCTTTGTCTTCTTGATCGAGTATTCTGATATACTCCTTCAAAGGAATCAAAAAGTCTATTGAATTGTTGTTGACCTGAAGTTTGGGACGTGTTCTGTCTAGGACGTCGTCCTCTGTTGATATGAGATGCCATGTTGAATGATGCATATGAAAACTCACCAGCTTGTTGTTGGGACGCATTAAAACTTAAGCGATCAAAAACTGACCGTTTGGAAGCCGAACAACAATATTTGATCACAATCTGGTGACACTCACAATGGTGATTTTCTTGGGGGAGTGTCACGGGAGATTGTCTATTTTTACGCTTTTGTATTAGCAATTCACGTAAATCAGAAGGAGTAGAAGGAGTAGTCTTCTTTATTACATTTGGGGTAGCAAAATATTTAGTCCCTTGTGTATAAAGAAGATTACTAGCTGCATTCGTAGAACCAAACTGTACATTTTTACGTGCTTGGAGTTGCGTATGTAAATCCTGCAATTTTTGAGCACGAAGGACTCCATTTTCATTGCGTGTAATTTACAAGTTTGGTACCTTGCGTACAGCAGTATAAGAAGGTTGTTGGTTGAAAACAGAAGTTTTACCAACTATGTTTTTATGCTTCATACGTGCAAGTTTATTCACTTTAGATACAGAAGCATCTTTATGAATTTTATCTACACTGTCACAGACAGAAGATTTACCTTTACGCATAGAGCACAAAACATGAGTATCTGCCACGTCACAGACGGGAGATTTTTCTTTACGCGAAGAGCGTAATTTTTGTGTGTCTACCACGTCACAGACGGGAGACTTATTCTTACACTCAGAAGCACAAACATTAGAGTCTGCCTCATTACAAATGGGAGACTCGTTCTTATGCACTGAGCGTAAAATTTGGGTTTTACCCACTGGGCGTAAAACATCATTTTTACGCACTGGGCGTAAAACTTGGTTCTTACGCAGTGGGCGTGAAACCTGATTATCTTCACCATCACAGACGGGAGATGAATTGTCACACTTAGAGTGCGATACTGAAGTAAGGACTGCCTCGTTACGAACGGGAGCCCCTACGACAGGAGTGGAAAGAATTCCTTTACCATCAGAAGCAACAGAGAGATCAGAAGCTACTTTGTATTTAGGAACCCAAACTTTTTATGCTTTGCGAGATTTTTGAACATTAGAGTGGCGAGAACCACCCCCAGTTCGGAGTATTTCTTCATAAGCAGTCTGGTCGAAGTGCACAACCAGAGTCTTCTTTGTCGATCCAATCGACACATCATCGTATTGAGCAATTGCCTCCTCATCAGAGGAGAAGGTCGTCCCCAGCAGAGTCGCCATTTTGTTTCACTTAACAAAATGCCTGAAATTGGCTTTTGAAAATAAAACAAGAAAAAGTACAAATAGTATAAATTGTTCTGGAAAGTATTGCTATGGAAGTCTGATCTGAAGTCGATCACTTTGTTTCTTAGACCATACGATGATGATGAAGATTGCTGCTAGAAGATGAACAACTGGAAGAACTAAGTCACCAGAAAGGTATCGACACACTTGGGCACTGATGGCGAGGCCGAATGCTTTCCTGCTTTGCTTCACTCTGTTCTGGAAGAAAAGTTGAAGAAGAATGCTCCGGAGAATCAAAATCTCTGGGTTCTGATCTCTATGTATTCTCTCCTTGTCCCTCTCTCTGTCTGTCTCTGTTTATATGAGAAAAATCAGTCTATTTATAGACTTGGCCTTCTGTGCGTAAAACCCAGCAAAAGTTCTGTCTTTACGCTAATAACTGCCACCCATGACTGAAGTCATACTCTGCATACGTTGATACGTGTCCCATTATTTCAATAAGAATAGGATGTACGTACACACGTTCTTCGAGATGTGTGGTATGAAAGCCATGTAAGCAAACCACGTTCCAAAGTAGTTAGGAAGGATAGGGCGTAAACAACAACCCAAATATACTCTGAGCGTAAAGTAGTAGACTAGGCGTAAAATAGCCCTGACATGGACTTCCTGCGTAAAGTGGCTAAAAATAGCCTTGAGCATAAAACATAGCCCAAATAAACTTTATGCACACGTCAACTTTTGAGCGTAAAAACTCATATAGTCTCCATGCGTAAAAGAAGCCATATTGTGAGCGTAAAATAGCTCAGTCCACATACTAAACGATAATATTGGTCTCTGTGTAAAACAAATCCCTTCGAATTCTGTGTTGTACGCTGTCAGTAAATCTTCATGTCAGACTTTGCATTAAATGTGTGACTTGACAGCTTTGTCCAGCGTAAAGTGGTTAGCCTATCTCTGGTGTAAAACCACTGGCTTGATCCTGGCGTAAAGTGATTAGTCTGTCCTTGGCGTAAAATAGATCATTTTGAGTGGAATGCTCTATCTCTTTGACTCAGTCTATGAAGCATTTTTCTACGCTCCTACAGCTGCTAAGGCCAACTGATGGGCATCCTCCATGCCCTGACGCATCGCGTCGGTCTACCTCTTTTGCGCCTCAAACTGGGCTTCCTAAGTCTCCAACATCTGCTGGAAGAAAGCAAGCATCTGACCCATGTCTGTAGGCAGAGGAGGCGGAGGAGGAAGAACCTCTGCAACTGACGGAGGAGTCTACTGTACAGGAGGAGGAAGAGTGCCCATATGAACAACTGGTACTGCAGCAGGAACTGTCGTAGCAACCTCCGGGACAGTCCTCGAAATTGGTGGAGGAGCGCCCCCAAAGGCTGCTGTTGACACTCTGACTGCGATAAGAGTGTCTGGATCAGGTCCACGAGACATAACAGACCTCTCCATATCTGCGGCCTCAGGGTGCTGTGATCTGGTCTGCATCATCCTGAAGATAGATTAAAAGAAGAAAATCAATATGGCACATGAAATATTATATCAAGGAGGACAGTTAGAATGCAAGAATCAATATCAAAAAGGACAGTTAAAATGATCAGCAAGTGGAAGGTTTTCTATTTTGTGATTGAGTAAACTTAGCCTATAGCCTATCCTAGATACGTACCACAGGCTCGTAACAGCACTCTAAGTCGAGCGCTACTACGACATCGTACTAATTGCGACTTTCGACCTGCATGGGCCTCCACTAAAAACGTGTCACAACCCGCACCCTATGTAGGGGAACAAGTGCGTAACAATGCCCAGCCTACACCGTAAAAATGGCGTAGAACGATGTAGGTCTGCTAGCTAACAAACAGTACGAAATCAGTCCAACGACTGGTTTCGTACATCGTTCATAAAATTAGTCCAACGACCTTAGTTCACGGACAGTCCGTGAACTAAGGTCGTACATGGGCAAAACTCTGCCCAAAACAGAGTACGAAACCAGTCCAACGACCTTAGTTCACGGACAGTTTTCTTCCAACCCATGTACGATTTCAAGATTCTGCTTGAAGAGATTCCTAGACAACATATACCGGATCGAAACGCCACTGATAGAATTATTTTTGTGTTATTGTACAAGAAATTATTCATTGCTAAAAATTAAGAAAAACCTGTTTTCAAAAATATAGAAAACCACCCACACGACGTGCGTCCTGCCATTTCGGGCGTCGTGGTCGCGAACTGAAAGCATTGAAAGCTGCGTAACGGTTTCGTGGTCGTGTGGGCTTTGACGGAATTTAAATTGGTCGCGTGTGCGTGACGAATTTGATGCGTATCCGTCGAAATTCACCGTATCGTGCACGTTGCAAATTCTCCAATTACTTTGTGCACGCTCGTCAGATCGAGACGAAACTTGCGCTAGCAGGACCGTATCATTTTTCTGGTCCTGTATGCCAAGTTTGGTCCAATTCTGAGACAGTTGAATCGTACGTTGATTTGCGGGCCCTGCGGTTCCACTCAATGGACGATTTTGTGCACGGCCCGCCGAAATCTAACTTTGGACATGCGGTTGGGTTCGTATCGGAAAACTGGATTTGTAGACATGTAGTTTGACGACTTTAGAGACCGTTGACTCTGGCACGCTTTTCGGTACAAAGCGGGTCCAACGGCGGACACCGTTTTTGCCCGAAATTACCGTTTTGCCCCTGTGTCCAGAATTGGACTTAAAGACAGGCAATCCTAGCTAATTTGACTATTCTGAGAACGTTGGTAATGTTTATTTCAGCATCCGGAGACTTCTGCATGTGTTGATTGATTGTGGCTCATTGAGTGGTATAGTGTTATTGGTTTCTCCAGCTAAGGACCTCAGGCAAGTGCACTTTCTGATTGTTTTCCGATTCATAGTAGTATTTTCATTTCATGTCTAAACATATATCTTGCTGCTTGTTGACACGCTCGTCACACGGAGTTGTCGGGAGGGAAAATATCTTAGTAAATATGTGGACTACCCAGAAATATCCCCAAAATATCTATTATTGCATGATAGCAGCTGCACACGACACGTGCAGTGAGCCGGATTTACCCCCTAGCCGTTCACATGTCGAAAAGGATATTTCACACCACTTAGATAGATGTCTTTATTAGTTTTTTCTTTGTTGTCTTCTCTACCGTGCTATGTCATCAGTTTTTTTACTAGCTTTCATATTCCATATGCTATTTTCATGTCTTGTTAATTCTATTATGTTTTGCATTGTCGTCGGTTTGTGTACTTGTTCCATTTCTGACTGGAAACCAACATTTTTCAGGTTTAGCCACGATCACTCTTAGCACTGGGAAGACTTGGGTATGCTGAGGCCGACCTAGAAATAGAAAGCATTGTAGCAGATTCATTAATTGTAAAAGCTTGTATTTTCTTTAATTTTAAGCCTTGTAAATGTTGTAATAAATTTAGAATTGTGAATGAGCAATAAATGTTGTATTTTGAGCATCTATTTCTTGCGGGCTTGACAGCATTCTACCGCTGACTCTGCGGCGTAGGCTGGCTTGGACACGTCTCGTATCCGAAAAGCGGGTGCGGGTCGTGACAAGTTTTTGTGGTGGCCCATGCAGGTCAGTTTTTGCAAAAGATTGCGAACTCATGATGGTACGTTAGTCGTACTATTGCGAGCCTGCGCCCAGGAAATGCTCATTCACAATTAGGAATAAAATGATTTAAGAGAATGACTAGGAATAGGAGTCCCTCATTAATTTGATCATTGGGTAGTTAAGGTTATTTAGATAGCTTGCTAGAACCCTATAGATACACTGATACTTTTGATACGACATTATGATCCAATGTGGATCCACTATTCACTGGTAAGTTAAGCTTATCTATAATTAAGGCTTTAATCGTGATAAACTGTTTAATTTTTCGTTGCTTTATTAGATATAAACCTTATATCATAAATTAGAATTGCCTACTTAAATTCTATTTTTGTTGTAGGAAATTGATTTAGAATTACTGATTCTTTTATTTTGTATAGAATCTCGAGGTAGATCGATTCGAGAATTCCCTCAACCATTGAAATGCATATGAAATAGATACTAGAATGTTTGTGTTTCTTTCATATTTAGTTATTCCCTCCATGTTAAGTCCTTTATTTTTAAACGTTGTGACTGCTAGGACAAATACCCACGCCCTATTTTTTTGTCAACTTGTTTGAATCTCTAGATGCTCGTGAATTTTTACGGATATAGTTAAATGAATGTTAGATAGCTCAAAACGGTTAGACAGCAGCGCACTGTCGTCAATTATTAGAGAGTGGAGAATGTGGGTTTACTGCAGCCAGTAGCGCACTGGCGAGGCACAACCCATAGAATTGAAATCCTTTCAAAAAATTATGGGTTGTGGATCATTGCTAAAACTATATCGAGTTAACCCTCTTTAGATCTTAAATACCCTTGTGTCAATGTAAGGTAGAGTACCTGATAGCCTATCATAATTGAATCATGGAACCAAGGGTTTGCCACAGCTAGAGTATACGGACGAGGCATAATTCTCGGTGAAATGACTTCAGATGTGATTAGAAGTTTAGGATACTATAGAGGATAGGGACTGCCCTGTATGATCCTAAGATCCGAAACCAATACTAGTAAAAGTTCTGCAAGTTTGATAGCTTGCCTCCCAACCTAGTATCCTGTGGCCCTTGTGATCTATTAACAAGGAATTAACTGACACTAATAGGTTTTACTTAGAAATAGAACTCAGAAGTCCATAACCAATTAGACGACCAAGGCCTTAGAGATATAAAGATAATAGGTTGACTGTATAGGCAAATCCAGGTAAGGATTTGTTTTTCTCAAAACTCGAACTACTTGTGCCTCCTTTCCAAAAATCTTTCTATTTATATTTCGACTCTCTTGACCAATGTGCTATTACCCTAGTTTTTGCAAGCTTACTCTTTATCGAGCTTGATTCAAGACAATGCTTATTGGGGACGCCCGCTAACATATTATCTAATTAGAATCGTTATATTACGGTTTGATCAACCATGATGCATTTGGTTCGCTCTTCATTTAATTACCCCACGTG